>JANAVB010045020.1:754159-786659 GCA_029216955.1 Iris pallida
TACAAGTCTCAACTAGTCAAGACTAACATAACACATAGCAATATTTAATTTATATTAAATTCACACAAATTCCCATAAATCATAATAAATTCAAATAAATCCTAAAATGACCAAAATATCCTCTAAGCTAAAATGTACTAGTCAAACATCCTAATCACATGGCTAGGCTCAAAGGTTACACTAGACAAACACCAAAATCATAAGTCATGATTTAAAATAGTTTTAAAATGATTAAAAGTCACGAAAAATTATATTATCATTTAAATATCATAATTAAATAAATTAAAATATAAAATTTCAAAATTACCCTCATTTTAGAAACTGGGTGTTACAACCTTCTTGTTGGGGGATATCCTTATATCTTCCTTTGGCTGTGACACTTACACTACACGGGTTGAGACATGTTGCTAGGGGCACGACTTATTAACTAGCTATCTCTAAAGTCGTGTGACGGTAGATGATCGTAACTACTATGACTAGGATTTTAGAGACTCAAGCAGTTACAAAACTGGACGAGCCATGGGCATGACTTGAACAGTATGGAAAATATTGGGAGAGGACAGTCGCTAGTGCGTATGGGAAGCCAAACAGGTAAACTACAGTCTCCGGATGGAACTGTGGCAATATATTTGCAGATACCCTCTGACGTTTTGGACGTTACGGCCCGGATACAGATGACTGGATGCCAGTTACGTACACATAGCCTAAAATCCCACCCATGCACATGAAAGTTGTCCTCTAAATTGCACATTAGGCGGTTAGAATCTCCTTTGCATATTTGTGTCTAGGATAGTCTTTTATATACTATTTTATTATTCTGACAGTTCATATTAGCTTGTTCTTCCTGTATCTTGCTACGTCCGTCTGAGGACCTGGTTTTTTTCCCAGGTGTGTGTTCATGTTTTCCGCAGGTATTCTAGCCAAGGTCGTGGTCTTCTCCATTTAGTCGAAGACAATTGCGCTTGGTTCGTCTTGCTATTTTTATCCCTCGATTTATTTTACATTTCTTTCATTAGGATAGTTGGTAGTGGACTTTGTCTCCGCCCAACGATTGTATCATAAATATTTGAGTTGATATTTATATTATTATTCTTTTCATTGTGGATGAGATTTAGTTTGTCTTGGATTACTACATTTTACAGCTTATGTATTCATACGAGAGCCACGTACTTCGTATGAATACTGCTGGCATGTCTACGTACTTGGTCCTACGTATTTTGGGACTGGGGCATTACATATTTTTGTGGTAGCCCATGCAGGTCAAGATAAATTGTTTGGTTACTTTACCGTACCAAGCAAGCCTGCATATAGGATTAGAGTCTAGAATCTCATCCACATACTTGACCGCCTTTTCGCTTGACTCCTCGAGTTGCATCTTGCTTGATCCCTTCTATCGTGATTCGTGCCCTTCTTTCGTGCTTGATAGAGATTAATAAGGTAACCTATACTAGGTGGACATGACCCCTCGTCCCATTACCCTTCTAGTATAACTCTTGTAAGTTGGGTAGAATGACTTACGACCTAACCTTCCTTGTAACCTTAACCAAGTCTTAAGCAAGTAGACAGTAGGACGACTGTGTAGGCACCAACATAAGACATTACTAGGTTCTTAAGAAGTTTGAACTAGTTCCACTTCTTTCAATATAAATCGTGCCTATGTTTATACTATTTTTGACTATCCACTGCTGCTAGTTTAGCTTAAGTTTTGCAAGCTTATTCCCTTATTGAGCTTAATCATGACATATTTTATTGGGTGCGCACCCACTAACATATTGTCTAACCAGAACCGATGTATGATGGTCTAATCAACCTATTGCACTTTGGTTCGCTTTTATCTATCGTTCTACGTGGATGGGGACATAGCTAAACTTATCATCTAGAGTCCCATCCACGACAGTCTTGGCAATTCTTTTGAATTACTCACTCGCCTTTGAACCACATATTGGTATTCGAAAACAACTTCTTTGGACTCCTATTGGTTTTCGTCTTTCACTCATTTAGACGAAGACTCGTACTTGATAGATAGACCCAAAGTATCACCCTTAGTTTCCCTACCATCTATTGACAAAATAGTTAGCCATGGACCAACCAAAATGACTATATCCTCGCTTTGAACTACTCACCGATACCATATCTATTATCGCGACCTTCTATGAAATTTGAAAATGATTCCAACCATCCTTTCATTCGTGCCCTTAACCTAGATAATTACCATGCACCCTACCCCGTCGAACCATCTCTCCCAAGTCCATAGATTATTCTCTTTTGATCTACTCGATCCCTTCCTATTTCATAAATTTATGTTATCATGATCTTATCGCCTTAACTAGTGACCCTCATTCGATTCCATATCCATGATTTATTTTCATAGATATCGAAATCACAAACTTCCAAACTACACGTTTGTGTTAAACGTAGTCTCCTTATCCCGCCTAATGACTTGATCATATTTCCTTACCAATATACCATTGTGCCTTCTTACCCCTATCTATTCTTAATTTCGAGGACGAAATTCTTGTAAGTTGGGTAGGATGTAAAACCCCTAAATTTCTACTATATTTTTAGTACTGAATTTTTTTGTATTTATACGTCGCATAGTCGTATTGTACGTCGTACAAAAATTTACGTTTTTCGTATTACTCGTCGAGTGCGAATATGTGCGAGGTACATATTTTTAGAAAAATAATTTTTGATTTTATTATCGGTAATGGTTTCAAAATAATATATAATAATTATTTTTATTAAAGGCAAAGTCTATTATTTATTTATTTATAAAATGCTATCTTATTGATTAGTGGTAATTTAGAAAACTAGAAAATTATTTATGTACATTTTCAAAATTTATTACTTATAACAATTTATTTAGTAAAGAGGTATTTTAAAGATTTGATTATTTATGTTTAATTTCGTAGTTGTTTTATCTAAATTATTAAATGTAGTTTAAAATTATTTACATCTTAAATTTATTAAAAGTTATGTTGAAGCTATTTTTCTATTGATATTAAAATATTTAAGATAATTTTCAAAATTAATTTTTATCACTTTTGATTATTTATTTTGAAATTTGTAATTAATGTTTAAATGGTTATGAAAAATTTAAATTAAGATTTAAATTTATTTTGAAAGGTTTTAGCATATAGATAAAATTTATTTAGATATGAATTTGGATTTGATTGATTGGTTTTAACTTGATTTGAATTGATAGTGAATTATCTAATGGGGATTTAAAATCCTCATACTCCTTATCCAATAGGGATTCCCACCTCCTATAAAAGGAGAGGTACTTGCCCTCTTTCTCCAAAAAAATTCCACAAACTCCTCAAACACCATAGCCAATCATGTGCACCGTGTCCGTGTTCCATCCCAGTCCACTATCTTATTCCATCTATTACAATTCATAAAGTTTTCTCGTGCCGGACAAACCCCGACATAAATCAAATTCCTAACCCTATCCTTCCAGCCACTATTGCTATCACTATGTCCCCGACCTGAACAGCACCGCAACCGACCAACCTCGCCGTTGCCAGCATCCCGACAACCATCCTCGCCCCGTCGTCATCATCACCACAGCCACCTTCGCCACCACCCAGCCACACTCGACCCTACCATTGTCCGTCACTGCCAAGCCCTGCCACCTCTTCCCTCACCGACAAAACCCCGACAACAACACTGCCACGGCCATTGCAGGCCGCAGCCACCCTCAAAATCAAACGACCATCACAAGATGGAGGAAAGGGAGGGGCCTAACCTGACAGATCAGCCGCGCCAACTTCCTTTTCCGCCCGCGACCAGAGCCTTCTAGGCCGCCGTCGGTGTGCTATAGATCGCACGCCCAACTGCTGGCCTCTTCCTTCAGATCCGCCCCTTCGACCATCCACCCGACCACCGGCTACTTCCGATCCTCCGTGCAGCGTTCTTAGCTGCTCCACCGTTCCAACGGGTGGCCCCCACGTCGCCAGGCGTCACCCGTTTTCGCCGAGCCAGCCGACGACCCGCCAGGCCGACCCCGTTCTTCCCCGAGCCTCCGCTCCCCATCTCCGCGCCTGTCCTCCCCTTCCGACATCTCCGCCTCCTTCACCAGACTCGAGGACCACCGCGCGGTCGCCCGAACGAAACCCTCGTGCCGCCAGCCGAGACCGCCTAGCCGCTCTCGCCTGGCCGCGAGCTCCGCCCTCTGTGCGTCGCACACCGCACGCAACCCACCGTTCTCCGCCTCTTCCTCCTGCCTACGCTCACCGAACTCCGTCGCCGACCCCACCAGCTCCCCGTTCTCCGTCCCCCTCTTGCGTCGTCGACGAAGCGACGACCACGCCGCCGATCAGCGACCCATCGGCTCCCATCCGACCACTCCTGCGCGCCCCAGCTCTCCTCTTCCTCCGCCCATGACCGCCTCCACCTTCCCCCGAACTCCGCTCCCGCTTCCAAAGCCCCTCTCCCGACCCCTCTCGAAACCCTCTCCTTCTCTCTCCCCTTCCCCAATTCCTTCTCACTCTCTCTCTCTCTCTCCTGTTTCCAAAATGAAGGAGAGAGCAGCCCTCCTTAATTACTCCATTTTGGTTTGTGTGATTTTTATTTGTGTTTTTTTTGTATTTCTTTTCTTCTTCTTTTATTTTTATTATTTTATTATTATTATTATTATTGTTTTTATTTTTTTGTTTTTGTTTTGTTATTTGTTAGATTTTGTTACTGGAAACTTTGTATGCATATTACATTAATATATATACTTATTAGTAATAATATTATTTTTATTACTATAGTTGTATACCATTAGTATTACTTGTATTATTTTAAATAATAAATATTAAGAAATTTTTTATATATTTGTAACAAAAATATAGTACGGGGCTTAACCTTATATAGATTGTCAAATTATTTTAAGAATATTATAAATTATTATATTAGTTTTTACCTACCTATTTTAAAATATAGTCTCCTACATAAAAGACATATCTTGACAAACATTGAGTATTGATAGCCTAAAAAGATTTATGAAGTTTTCAAGTAATTAGCTATAAATATTTTTGGATTAATAAAATATAATTTCAAAATTATAAATCATTTTTAAGTTTTATAAAATATTTTCTAAAAACGCATTTATCCAAATTTCTTTTGACTATCCTCATGACCTAATCCCATTATTCCTATTCTCTCTCAAATTCGAGACTTCTTTATATCGTCCCTAACTAAATTGACCACCCTAGACCCGATGAAACTATTTGTGTCGTCAACAGAGGCTCCCTTGCATAGTTGTAACATCGAAGACGATCTTGTGCCACCTTTATTGTACCACACCAGGCAGCTCACCAGGCGACTCAACAGGCAAGTATACCTTGCTAATTAACTGTCAATTATTTATTTTTTGTATTATTTATTTTATTCATATTATTAGTTTTCTTTGTTATAAACTGCACATCCAAGCCATACTTGGGTGCAAGCGACTTTATTAGTCGTTACTCTATTTTATGCATGTTGCCTTAGCATTAGCGGACTACCTTCTAGTTGGGGGATATCCTTATATCTTCCTATGGCTGTGACACTTACACTACACCGGTTGAGATATGTTGCTAGGGGCACGACTTATTGACTAGCTATCTCTAAAGTCGTGTGACGGTAGATGATCGTAACTGCTATGACTAGGGTTTTAGAGACTCAAGCAATTATAAAACTGGACGAGCCATGGACATGACTTGAACAGTGTGGGAAATATTGGGGGAGGACAGTCGCTAGTGCGTATGGGAAGCCAAACAGGTAAACCACAGTCTCCGGATGGAACTGTGGCGATATATTTGCAGATACCCTCTGACGTTTTGGACGTTACGGCCGGATACAGATGACTGGATGCCAGTTACGTACACATAGCCTAAAATCCCACCCATGCGCATGAAAGTTGTCCTCTAAATTGCACATTAGGCGGTTAGAATCTCCTTTGCATATTTGTGTCTAGGATAGTCTTTTATATACTATTTTATTATTCTGACAGTTCATATTAGCTTGTTCTTCCTGTATCTTGCTACGTCCGTCTGAGGACCTGGTTTTTCCCCAGGTGTGTGTTCATGTTTTTCGCAGGTATTCTAGCCAAGGCCGTGGTCTTCTCCATTCCTTCGAAGACAATTGCGCTTGGTTCGTCTTGCTATTTTTATCGCTCGATTTATTGTACATTTCTTTCATTAGGATAGTTGGTAGTGGACTTTGTCTCCGCCCAACGATTGTATCATAAATATTTGAGTTGATATTTATATTATTATTCTTTTCATTGTGGATGAGATTTAGTTTGTCTTGGATTACTACATTTTACAGCTTATGTATTCATACGAGATCCACGTACTTCATATGAATACTGCTGACATGTCTACGTACTTGGTCCTACGTATTTTGGGACTGGGGCGTTACAAATAGTATAAGTGTATAAATACAAGATACTGTACTCCACATAGTGGATGATATACCATAGTATCTGTTGGTTGACCAGTAAGAATGTTCAAAATCAAAATCATTTTTCCTCCCAATGATCTGTGTTTTAAGCTAGTTAATTAACCACACCATTTTTCGTAGAACCCATGTCGTGGGCACATGGTCATCCATCATAGATGTCGTTTCGAAGTGCAGGTACGCTGGGTGTGAATCCACGTTGGATCTTGAGGGCTCCAACCTAGAATCATCCTAAGCGTAACCACAAGCAACCCTATTCCTAATCTACGCTAAGATGTTGACCTACTATACGGGTATAAAAAAAACTATATATATATATATTAAAAAAATATATATATATATATATATATATATATATATATATATATATATATATATATTGTAACAAGAATGGGCACCCCGTGCAACGGGTAGCAATGATACTTTGATGCAATAATATAATTAGTACCTTAAAGGGTATCCCGGTAATAAATGGCACACGGATACACTGTAGCCAGTTCAGAAACATGGATAATCAGGTAATCACAATATCATCGATAATTCCTTAATATAATGAGGATCATGTACATCAAAGTTTGTGAACGACTACTAGGTATTATGCTACCCCAACATAGGTTTATAGGGCGTACTAGATCACAAACCAACTAGTTAATCCACGACTTTAGCAATCAATAAATCCTTAACACTACTATAACTCTATAGTAGGGTGACGGGGGTTCCACTATCTTCATCATCTTCTCTTGTGCCATAATACCTTAGACGTCACCCTGGGATCCTCCATCTTCATCATATTCTCTTAGGATGATTTTGGATCCAAGTAAGGTATCTCGTCCACATGATTGACTCGGTAGGCTTATGTGTATACAGGGCCGTGAAAGAGGAGAATAAACGATCAAACTCATGATGACAAACTGATTACCAATATCTCTGATAACACATATAATGGTCTGCCTGTGGTCGGAAGACGAAGCACACATAGGAAAGAAAGTATGATTCATTGTCTTGGAATGTAATATAATTTGTATCATATACCTATTGGTGAATGAAAATTACGTTCAATGGTTAAACAATGATGTATTTCTCTTAGTTGATGACATATTCCTCTTTAGTATTTTTTATTTACTCTTAATTGTGGTCATCCCTTATGATATGCAACAACGGAAGACTCCTGTAACCGAGTAGTTGTTGGGGTAACAAGTTCTTGTACTTTAAGCTCAATGGAATTTATCTTCTGTTCCAAGACGATACTCCATCTCCATTTTTGCATGAGGAGTTTCATTTGTGGCTTGGAAAAAAACCCATCGTCATGATCTTCCATCGATAATATAGACAAAGATTTCCATTGTTGACCAACCACATATAATGAATAGGTCTTTCTTTACATCGACACTCATTAATATTCTAACGTACAGAAGGAAGACCAAACGAATGTCGATATGCTCAACTACATACCGTATGATAAAAATCCATGAATTTTGATCTTTTTATCTCCTTAAACATTAAGCCCTTTGTGAGATACGACACAGATTAACGCATCACCACAACTCACTTTACTAATGGAATAAAGAGAATACACCCTCTACAAGCTCCTTCCGATCCAACACGGATCACCACAACTCACTTGAAAGAAGAAATTTTTTGATTGCAGACTCCGAAGAACAAGAGATGTCGAAAAATTATTCGAAGCAATCTCTCCTTCACAATAGTCCTTAATCATCTCTCTCTCTCAAAGATTGTAAAGCACTCTTGTTTTTTAGATGATTTTACAACTAGCATGCATCACCCTTTTATAAGCCCTTGGTAATCCATACATGAAAGGCCAATATATATGGAAACTTCCAATATGCATCAATCATATATTTAATGGAAATCCAATCATAATTGGCTTGCCATAATTGGAAAACCAATAATATGGAAAGCTACTATATGAAGGGTCCAATCATAAATATATGATCAAAGTAAATATGGAAATCCAATCATATATTTCCTTACCATATATGTTCCAAAAAAGGATCCATACACTCCCCGAGCTTCTCTGACACACAGATGGCGCTCGTCGCTCTCCGGGGTATTCTTCACATAGGTTGGGAACCCCACCCACTCCAACAAATCTCCCCCTTCACAACTAGATGGAGGAACTCGTCATCGCGACGATCCGCCTGCAGTACTCAAACTTCCCCCTTGGTAGAACCTTCGTGAGCATGCCCGCTCCATTGTCACCAGTATGGATCTTCTCAAGAATCGCGTCCTTCTTCTCAACCACATCCCTATCCAATGATACCGAGTCTCGATATGCTTAGACCGGCTATGAAAGGTATGATTCTTCACAAGGTGAATAGCACTCTGACTATCGCAAAGCAAAGTATACTTCTCTTGCTTCAGCCCTATTTCCTGTAACAGCTTTTTCATCCACAGCAACTCCATGCAAGCCTCCGTCGCCGCAATATACTCTGCCTCTGTCGTCGACAAGGCAACACACTTCTGCAACTGCGACTGCCACGATACCGCTTCTCCAGCAAACATCATCACATAGCCCGAAGTCGATCGCCTCGTGTCTACATCTCCAGCTATATCAGCGTCGGCATGCCCAACCAACTTTGGCTCGTCACCACCAAAAGAAAGTCTCCAATCGGCAGTGCCCTGAAGGTATCGTAGAATCCACTTGACCGCACTCCAATGTACCCTTTCAGGATTTGAACACTACTAAAATCTGCTCATTTGGTGACATAAATTTAGCGACGTTCGATTAACGTCGCTAAATTGTGTTCATTAGCGATGTTTTATTGAAACGTCGCTAATAGTCTCTACTAGCGACGAAATAAGCGACGTAACAATGACGTATATTAATTACATGAGCTAGTCGTCGCGAAACGTCGCTCAGACATCGCTAATAGCGACTAATTTAGCGACGGTAGTATTAGCGTCGCTAAATTCTAATTATATTCCCCCCAAAGATTCATTTCCCTCCATTTTACCCTCTTACTCTCTCTCCTTCCCCCTCCGACGCTCTCACTCTCTCCTGCTCTCTTACTCTCTCTGACGACTCTCACTCTCTCCGGCGACTCTCCTCCCTCTCCGGTACGTGACTCTTTCCCTTCCTCTCTCTCTCTCCAGCTATTTTGGTTATTGGTGGTTGGGGGGGTGTGGGTGGCTCGGCGGAAGGGGCAGGGGGGATACGGGTGGTTGGGGGGTGAGTGGGGGGTGGCTGGGGGGATAGGGTAGGGGGGACGAGGGCAACTGGGGAGGGGAGCTAGGGTTAGGGTTCGGGTTAGGGGTGGGTATGTTGGGTGGGGGCGGCTGAGGAAGGGGAGCAGGGGGTGGGGACGGCTGGAGGAGGGAAGGAGGGGGTTGGGGGCGGCTGGGGGAGAGGAGCAGGGGTAGGGGCGGCTGGGGGAGGGGAGCAGGGGGGTAGGGGCGGTTGGGGGAGTAGAGCAGTGGGGGTGGGGGCGGCTGGGGGAGTGGAGCAGGGGGGTGGGGCGGCTGTGAGAGGGGAGTAGGGAAAGTGGGGGCGGCTGGGGGAGGGGAGCACGGGGGTGGGGGCGGCTGGGGGAGGGGAGGGTTAGGGTTCGGGTTAGGGGTGGGTATGTGGGGGTGGGAGGGGAGGGGAGCGGAGGGGGGGTGGAGGAGGGGAGAAGGGGGGAGGGGAGGGTTAGGGTTCGGGTTAGGGTTAGGGGTGGTGTAGGGGGAAGGGAGGGGGCTTGGTCAGGGGCACCGATAGTGCCAAAAAATCTGATAATTTAGTAACATTATTTATTTTCCGACACCGAAAAATGTAATGCTCCGATTCGAACGCACCGATAGTGCCGATATTTGTAACAAGTAGTTTTGTTGGTTGGTTAATTGGTAACATGGTGATCGAGACATATAGTCCCTGCAGCCATTCGACTGGCAAGACAGAAACTATGGTACGACATGGTGATCAGGACATAGTCCCTGCAGCCATTTGACTGGCGAGGCAGAAACTATGTAGCCGTAGATAAAGTTGACTGTCCTTCGACCCTCATCCCTCGGCAATGATGATATGACCACCTATCACTATATCTTATATAGTAGTAGATGATGTCTTAGTATTACATTATGTGAGTTCATCTTGATTCTGTTACATTCTTCAGATACTAGATACGATAAGAACATATACTACACCATATGTACAGAAGATAGATGATTCACACTAATGTATGCTAAAATAAATTTTAGGTTGTGTTCTGAGCCATCCGTTCTCACACTTGGCAAAAAAATTGAATTTTTTGTATTTTATCTGCTTTCGAAAATGTACTCAAACGAGATGATGGTTCCTTTGGTTAACTTGCTTATGTTACAATTATATTATTTGTGAATATCGATCTTACCAGATGGCACCCATGACCCAAGGAGCGGCACGTCGTTTGAGGGAAACAGTGAATGCTGAGGTGGCTCCTCCTAATGTTAAGGAGGAAGTGACATCGGTAGCTTATGAGACCGGGAGTTTTATTCATCCAGCACCGGTAGCTAGTGAGACCGGGAGTTCTATTCATCCAGCACTCGCAATGGACTACATCTCTCCTGCCACCGTCGATCCCACTTATTCAAGGTGGTTGCTGATCGTATCACTGAGCGTTTGCGTGAGCTGCGTGGTTCTCATTAGCTATTAGTACTTATTTGTATTGGACTATTTGTATTAGGTTATTTTTGTATTAGACTATTTGTATTGGACTACATATATGAATTAGTACAGTGTTAATCTCTGGATTGTATTGGACTACGGCATGGTGATCAGGACATAGTCCCTGCAGCCATTCGATTGGCGAGACAGAAACTATGTAGCCGTAGATAAAGTTGACTATCCTTCGACCCTCATCCCTCGGCAATGATGATATGACAACCTATCACTTTATCTTATATAGTAGTAGATGATGTCTTAGTATTACATTATTTGAGTTCATCTTGATTCTGTTACATTCTTCAGATACTAGATACGATAAGAATATACACTACACCATATGTACAGAACATAGATAATTCACACTAATGTATGCTAGAATGAATTTTGGATTATGTTCTGAGCCATTCGTCCCTATACTTGGCAATTAAGTATGTGAAATATATCATTGAAGAATATAAAACTTGTGGTCGTTACTGTAGAAAGTGCAAACTGACATGAACTGACGCACGAAAAGGAGGAGATCAAAGCTGTAACAAGTAAAGTTGTATTTTGGATGTGTTTTGGATGTTCTACTCTTGTAAGCTCTTTGTTCACAAAGCAAGATATAATGAATACAGAACAAGTATCGAGTTTATAACACTTGTAAGCTCTATACTTGAGTTACGAACTCGATACTTGTTCTGTATTCTTTAATTATAGCTTGCTTTGTGAACAAAGAGTTTACAAGAGTTCTTTTTTCAAAGCACAACTTTTCTTGTTCCAGCTTAGAGCTCCTTATTTTTGTCCGTCAGTTCATGTCGGTCTTCACTTTCTGCAGTAACTTCCTCCAATTTACCTCCCTCCCTTGGCAATGATGATACGACAACCTATCTTGATTATGTTATTATAGTAGATGATGTCTTAGTATTAAATTATGTGGGTTCATCTTGATTCTGTTATATCCTTCAGATACTAGATTCAATAAGAACATATACTACACCATATGTACAGAACATAATGATCCACACTAATGTATGCTAGAATAAATTTTGGGTTGTGTTCTGAGCCATCCGTCTCACACTTAAAACAGATATGAATTAGTACTGTGAGAGCGCCGGAGGGAGGAGGAGAGATAGTGAGAGAGTAAAATAGGAAAAATGAATTGGTGGGGGGAATATAATTAGAATTTAGCGACGTTCATACTAACGTTGCTAAATTAGTCGCTATTAGCGACGTCATAGCGACTTTCGCGACGACTAGCGCATGTAACTATGTAGCCGTAGATGAAGTTGAATGTCCTCCGACCCTCATCCCTCAGCACTGATGATACGATAACCTATCACTATATCTTATATAGTAGTAGATGAGATGATGTTTTAGTATTACATTATGTGAGTTCATCTTGATTCTGTTACATTCTTCAGATAATAGATACTAGATTCGATAAGAACATATACTACACCATATGTACAGAACATAGATGATTCGTACTAATGTATGCTAGAATAAATTTTGGGTTGCATTCTGAGCCATCCGTTCTCACACTTAAAACACATATGAATTAGTACCGTGTGTCAATCTTTATTTTTATATTTTCGGCGAACCCAGGGATTGAATTCTGTATTTTGTATTTTGGATTCTATATTTTGGCTCTAGCTCCAGCTCCATTTGCATTAATTTATGGTACGACATAGTGATCAGGACATAGTCCCTGCAGCTATTCGACTGGCGAGGCAGAAAACTATGTAGCCGTAGATAAAGTTGACTGTCCTTCGACCCTCATCCCTCGACAATGATGATATGACAACCTATCACTATACGTTATATAGTAGTAAATGATGTCTTAGTATTACATTATGTGAGTTCATCTTGATTCTGTTACATTCTTCAGATACTAGATACGATAAGAACATATACTACACCATATGTACAGAACATAGATGATTCACACTAATGTATGCTAGAATGAATTTTGGGTTGTGTTCTGAGCCATCCGTTCTCACACTTGGCAAAAAATCAAATTTTTTGTATTTTATCTGCTTTCGAAAATGTACTCAAACGAGATGGCACCCGTTCTCACAGATGGCACCTAAGACCCGAGGATCTCGCTTGAGGGAGGCACAGATGGCTGTGAAAGAGGACGTGGCTCTAGCTCCAGAGGACAGTTCCACCGAGAGAGCTGCTCCAGAAGTAATTCCTAAAGCCGAGGGAGCTGTGAAGGAGGAGGTGGCACCACAGGATAGTTCCACCGGGAGTTCCAGTCATCCATCTCCTCTGGATATTGATCTGGCTGCCGCGGATCCTACTTATGTGCGTTGGCTGAGGGAGTTCTATCTGCCCCAGCATAGACGACAGTAGATACATATATTGACTGGATTTATTTTGATGGATATATCTCTTCTGGATATTGTGATGGATATTAGTTTTGATGGATATATCTCCTTTTGGATATTGTGATGGATATTTATTTTCTTGTGTGTGAAGTATATTAGTATAGCTTGCTGTGTGATGCATATTGTGATGTATATTTGTTTTTGTAATGTGTGATGCATATTGTGATGTTCCGAGAGGCTTGAGGAGACGACTAATTATTTTTGGTCTATTCTGGATTGTATTGTGCGGGCCGGTGTTGAGTGTTCCACCGAAGGGGTCGGCGAACCCAGGGATTAGATTATGTATTTTGGATTGTACATTTGCATTCTGGATTCTTTTTTTTCTTTCAATTTAGCGACGTTTTTAGCGACGAATATAAAGGTCGCTAAAAACGTTGCTAAATTGTTGACGTGGTGTAGCCTCCCTTCCCAGAATTTTTGAAATTTTTATTATTATTATTTATTTGATTTAAATAGTGATTTTAGAATTTTTTATAAATAATTATTTAGTTAGTTATTACGGTAGAAGACTTTAGTCATAGTTGAGTTTTGAAATACAAGACAACTAGGAATCATGGCACGGGTAGTGCAGTAGCATGTTTGGACTAGTGTTAGCCATGATAGAGGAGTGTCAAGCCATCGGTGTGTCCTAACTAGGAAAACTAGGCCAAGTTATAGCATGACCATTAGAAATAGTTTAATTAATTATTATTAGATTTATTGACTTTGCAGAAACCGGTTATACCATTTTAGCCCGGACTGGATCCGAACTGAGCCCAAGCCCATGTAGGCATCCAGTGTATATAAAGATTCCATGTAGACAAATTTTAAGTAGATGCAGTGCCGATTATGGGATATTGTGATTCGTTATTGTTATTATTATTAGTATTATTGTTTTCTTATCAATACTATTGAGATTATTATTATATAATATTATTTTATTATTATTGATTATATTTAAAATATTGTATTGCCTGTATAGAATTTGCGGTATAGTTATATATATAAATATGTATAAACACTAGGATATATATATATATATATATATATATATATATATATATATATATATATATATATATATACATTGTCACGACCCGGTCCTAATTTCTTGGGTCGAATCGGATCATGTCCAGCCTGCACCGTTGTTGAGACGGCGGCAGTAAGCTGTATCACTCATGCAGGTAATCAACAACAACATCTATACATTTGTCACAACTGAATATTCGAGAATTTTAAAACTTTTATTAATCAACCAAAATGGAATACATCAGTAATTGAAAGTGCTGAAAGGAAGTACTGAATTCAAGTCTACAATAAAATTTCCAATAAAAGAAACTCGAATTAAAACGACAACTAGCTAGAATGACTGTCTCGTCAGCCTCAGGATCTGCGTCCTCAAAGGGGTCTCCGATAACACAGCAGAATATGGTACTGGGTCATAGTAGCTATTGCTATAGCTCAGCAATCATAGTGACACCTAAAATATTGGTTCTCCAGTCAGGAGTGAGCAAAGTACAATTCATGATAATTCAACAATTGAAATAATAATAGAGTTATGCACTTTTAAACAATTTGAAATAAACAGTTCTCCAGCAGTTAAAATATTGTGATGTGAATAGGCAATGAATATGATCGGATTAGGTTGTACAGTGAATGATATGGCTTATCCCCGTGTGTATGAGGGGTAAGCTAATACAGTTCTAAGTTATTACTTTGGATGTGATAATACTCATTACACTACTCCCCCAGTACCTAACAGTCAATCAGTCATTGCTCTCAGAGAGAGTTCCGTGTTGCATCGTGGTTTAAACTTGCAATAAAACGATTACTAAATAATTGTAAACTAACACAAAATGTACTTGCCTTTGTTTATGACTGGAAACGGTGTTGGTTCCGGGAAGATGCTAGGTTCGTCTCTGAGATCCTACAGTTGGAGAACTTGACTTAGAACCATTGTGAAACCAAGCTAGGTGTGCTAGTTGCAATCTCTAGTAGCATGTCCTAGTCAGATTTTAAGTTTGTTTATTTAATCTACTGCTAACGGTTTACGACGCGTACTACGTTGGTTCTCATTTAGTAGGATAGCCAGTTTATGGTTTTACTTGAAAAAATTGTCGTTACCGGTTAATTCGCAAAACTTTGTATTTTTAATATTATACGTATAAAACTACATTTTCTTTCAATGATAAAACGTGGGTTTTGTTAACTACCAATATTTTATTCAAGTTATTATATCGTGAAAAATCCTTATTAATTTATATAAAATATTTATTAGCCATTATGTAACTAAGCGCCTAATTATGAAGAATAAAACCAACCAGAAAATAAAGAAAAAATCAACCAAGAAAATAAATGAAAAATCTAGACTACGCAATACAGGGGCACAGCTGACAAAAATAGGAATATGGGCTTATGCCCTTACAAACTTTACATAAATTAAATAAATTTAGAGTTTGCTGGTGAGTCCTGAACGCCGGGAAGCGGTCCGTTTAGAAGGCTGAGGCCCTGCACTCAAAATACTATAAACTAGTAGCAAGTTCCAAATTATATTTTAATTGTAAAATATGAAAATAAAGTAAGTCTCAGACTTGGTCCAATATTCATATTTGAAAATAGCTAATGCCTCAACGTCCAGGTAAAACCGATTTCGTTTGCATTTCGCTAGGGCCCACGGACCGGTATGGTCGTCGCCCAAAAATCCGTTTTAATAAACAATTTTCGAAAACCGATTTGAAATTCTTTTATAAAAAATTTGGGCAGCATTTTCTCTATATTCGGGACAACCCAAAACTGGAAAAATGTGCCGAAACATCCATAATAAAAATCCCAAACCAGGGAACACCCTGAAATTAACCTCTAAACCATTTACCAAATAAATATACAATAAAAATCACAGAACGTTTCTGAATGAAATCGAAAAACCTGAAAATAACCACAGAAACAGAGAATACTAGTTTCGAAAACTCCGAAACTAACTCGGAATTCCAAACACAGAACAGAACATTTCCGAACCAACTCGGAAAATTTTGAGAAACTACAGAATGTTTTCGGAAACTCCGAAACTACGACGTCCATCTAAAAACCGAATTCCCGGGAAGGAATCGGGGCCAAGTCTCATCATCGACTACGGAAAAATGGAACGGGACTGGAATTATACCTTGGGTTGCTTGGCTAGAGCTCTCAGATAAAAATTTTGGAAGAAAACCCAGTTGTCGCGGAATCGGGAAAGTCCGAATACACGGACAGCAAAGGACAGCTGCGGAACGGGAGATCGGGGTCGAGATCCGACGCGGGGCACGCTGCTAGCAGCGGGAAGGAGCGTTGTGGGCGCTGGACAGGGCCGAGAGGGGAGGCCGGCGGGGAACGGTGCCGGAGGTGGGCGGCCAGGGGCGCGCGGGCGCGGAGGGGTTGGACGGGCCGGCGGCGGGTGGCCCGGAGGCGGGCGGAGCCGCGGTGACGCACGGCAGGGGTGCAGCATCGGGAATGGCACCGGAGCTCGGGGGTCCTGGCCGGAGTCGGGCGCGGGTCGGAGCCGAAGGGCGCGGGTTCGTCGGGGAGCGGGGCTCGGGTGGATCGGGGAGAGCTCGGGAGTGGGTTTGAGAGTGAGGGGGGTGAAAGAGTAGGTGTGCTGGTGCTTGCTTGTGGGGGAAGTGGTGGTGGTGGTGTTTGGTTTAAAAAGAGGAGTAGGGAAGTAACGTATGGGGGTGAGCATTAAGAGGAGAAATAAGGGGATCATTGGCATGGTCGTGGGGACCAGGTCGGGTGGGTTTAAAAGAATATTTTATTTTATTTTTTATTTTTTTATTAAAACTAATAATAAATATATATATAACCAGGATTTAAAATATAAGAATGGGTTTGGATCGGGATTGGGTTCGGGTTCGAACTGGTCCAGGCTCGGGTCAGGTCTGTAGGCCTCAAAAATGAAAGTCACGCTGAGTTGATCAGAATAAAGTTTGAAAGTCACGCTAATTTGATCTGGACATGTTCAAAAATCACGCTGGTTTCTACCAGACTATTTCTTCAAAGTGACGCTGGGACAGCTCATCATTTGTCAGAACGTCATCATGACTGACAGCACTGCAGTCGAAGAATGTCTCCTCGTATACCACGTATGCACGGGACTCGAGAGATCATAGCCGACTATTACGTGACTTTCGAAACCTTCCTCAACAAGACTCAGCCTTCACCAAGTTGGCGTGCCAAAAAGGCCTTATTGTCATTTAATGTGACTGACAAGGCAATCAAATGTCAGAGATCTTGTGTCAGTCGAAGCACGTCAAATCAAGACAGTTGGCAGTCCTATCTCAAGTCTGCGTGTATTTTGAGCATAGTCTGGTAGAACCCAGCGTAATTTTTGAACATGTCCAGATCAAATTAGCGTGACTTTCAAACTTTATTCTGATCAACTCAGCGTGACTTTCATTTTTGAGGCCTACAAAACCCCCTTCAAAGTTTTCGAAAAAATGATAAATTATTTCGAAATACTTTGAAATAGAGATGATAAAATGGATTTAGTCACGCTGAGATGACTTCAAATTTTTTCGGAAGTCGAAAAGACTTCAAAGTTCTTTGGAAACATCCAAATGAACCTATTAAATGTCATGATGACTCTTCATTCTCCGAGACTGATTAAGTCCAATTTATTGTGGAATATGAACCGCCGGCAAACTCCTTTATATAAATGGAGGGGAGATTTAGTTTTAACCTTCATTTTTACGTCAACATGACACCAAAGGAGAAAGCTGAAGAAGAAGCACGCAAGTTGGGTTTTTGTGCTCATGGTGATCCCACTCTTGAGGGTAAGGAACTGGAGCCTCCTGCTTTTGAGTTCAAAGATGACCCTGCTCAACTGGCCAAGAATTTCTTGAGCTATTTCGGCCTGGATGGTTCGTCTTCTTCCAATGGACGCAGCCTTGCTGAGCAGCGAGAAGCACTCGATGCTCTGTTACGCCGCATGGGAGTCAAGAGCGTAGAAGAATTGGGCGCCAAGCTCAGTCGCTCTGAAAAATAGAGCGTGTCTTTTATGCTTTTGTCTCTTTTGTAAGGCTATCAGTGCCAGCCTTGAAAAATGTAGTACAACTTTTGTGTTGATCAGCGTGCATTAATGAAGAATATTAAGTGGCACCCTTTAAATGTTTCAAATATTGCACTATTTTCCAAAGCACATGTGACGCTTATTCCATGGTTTACGAGCGCTATTTATGCGGATCTTTTCCAAGAATAGATTTGTACTTTGTCCTTTAAATAGATAGCTGAGTTTCAAAGATACTCATCTCTCCTTCTTCTTCTTCTTCTTCTTCTCTGAGAATGAATTTTTGCGAGATTTCGTTCTCAAACAGGAAAGCAATGCTTTCTAATGTTCGACTTGATTTGCCAATCTTCTAGATCAAATTTTGGTTCTAAATCCAATACCCGCAAGGGGAAAGAAACTCTTGAAGTTAACCTTCATAGTAAAGATGCATCGACTGTTCAAACTTCTCCTGCCTCTACAACTCAACAACCAAGAGCACCTCGTCCCAGAGAAGAATACTCTTTTGATGACGATGATGTCCTCGGCATCTTTGAATGTCTGCTGAAAGGTAATAAAATATAGTTACCTGAAATCAAGAAACCAGACGAAGCTGGTAAGACAGATCACCCTAAATACTGTCCGTACCACAGAATGTTGGGTCACACACTTCGTACATGTTATGTACTGAAAGGAAAGATCCAGGAAATGATCAAATCTGGAGCTATCTCTCTTACTCCAAAAGAGAAGACCGTCACTTCCAATGTCGTCTCTATGCAATTCGGAGATTTTCCTCCTCAACTCCTTGAAAGTGGGATTATTTCTATTCCCAAAGCAACTCTTGAAATAGTGAATATTCCTCCTCCACAGTCTGAAGGATTAGTGCCAATCACTATAGAAACAGGAGAAATCATATGGATTCACCCTGATCTAGTGGCAGATTTGAATCTTCTCCTCATCAAAAGACTACTTCTCGAAAGTCCAAAAAGGCTGGAAAGATTAAGTCATGTCATATGACTTCTCTCGAATCTACCTCTGACACAGAGCCAAAGGATAAGGAAGAAGCACTCGCTGGTGCTACTCGAATAGGGAAACCTTATCTGAAGGATTATTCCAAGAATCCTGAGGATACTCCTGATACCCCTCCTGCTGATAAAGACGCTGCTGATGTTCCTCTTGAAAAAGAATCATCCACGGCACCTGTTCCTTCAACCACACCGGTTGAACCTCCCAAATCCATAACTTTTGAGAAAAGCAAGCAACAAGCTCGGTTTGATAAACCAATCAAGAAGTCCCCTCCTCTTGGGCTTCTGAAGCCTTATAGTTTCGACATTCTAGCTCAACTTGCTAGTACTCCAGCAAGAATGTCCCTCTTTGAACTTCTACGTCTTTCCCCTTGCGGGTATTGGTTCGACTTGTTTTGTAGGCCTCAAAAATGAAAGTCACGCTGAGTTGATCAGAATAAAGTTTGAAAGTCACGCTAATTTGATCTGGACATGTTCAAAAATCATGCTGGGTTCTACCAGACTATTTCTTCAAAGTGACGCTGGGACAGCTCATCATTTGTCAGAACGTCATCATGACTGACAACGCTGCAGTCGAAGAATGTCTCTTCGTATGCCACGTATGCACGGGACTCGAGAGATCATAGCCGACTATTGCGTAACTTTTGAAATCTTCCTCAACAAGACTCAGCCTTCACTAAGTTGGCGTGCCAAAAAGGCCTTATTGTCATTTAATGTGACTGACAAGGCAATCAAATGTCAGAGATCTTGTGTCAGTCGAAGCACGTCAAATCAAGACAGCTGGTAGTCCTATCTCAAGTCTGCGTGTATTTTGAGCTCTTCATCTCAAATCTGCGTGGATTCTGAAGTTTTCTTCCTCAAGTCTGCGTGTATTTTGAGCTTTTCATCTCAAGTTTGCGTGGATTCTGAAGTTTTCTTCCTAAAGTCTGCGTGGATTTTTAAGCTCTTTGCCCCAAGTCTGCGTGGATCCTGAAGCTTCTTGCCCCAAATTTGCGTGGATTTTGAAGCTTTCTACCCCGAGTCTGCGTGGATTTCGTCTTCAACAAGTCTGCGTGGATTTCATCAAATTGGAGTACGTGGCAGCCATGCCACCGATCTCTCGCTTGCGTGTCCTGTAACTTGCACACGACTCATGCACGATTGCCATGTGTCCAACAGTTACAGGCCACGTCCAGTAACTGTCTACAACCTTGCGTATATTAAATCCTGCGTGATTTTTTTAACTATGCACAGGTTGTGAAGACAGTTATCTTTACAGTTATTTTTGACTCTATAAATAGAGTTCTTTTTCTCATTCATGGTACAAATAGATAGTTATCTAAAATTACTGTCAAAATTTTGAGAGCTTTTCTTCTTCGCATAGTCCAAGGGATAAAGCGATCGTCTTCTAGATCGGATTCCCACAGTTGTAATTTTTCCAGAAACACAATAAATAAAGTGAATTTATTTATGGAAAACAAGGTCAGAAAACAAAAACCAGGTCACTTATTATTTTGAAAAGTAATTTTGAACCAGGAAGGATAATAATAATAAATATAATACTAATCTAATCTAATATATATAACCAAAATCCAATAATCATCCAAATTGCAATTAATCCAATAACCCAATAATTTCAATAATGCGGGTTTCACAACATTCCCTCCTTAGAAAATTTCATCCTTGAAATTAAAGGCTGGGTACTACTAGGGGAATGATCAAAATCTCTACATGTAAACCAAAGCTTCCTTTACTGTCTCTTAGTAATGTTGACAACCTCTAGATAGTCTAATTTGATCAATTCATGCACTTCCTTCAAATCAACAGTCATCCCTCCTTAGAAACACAGTCATCGCCCATAATTAAAATTGCTTCTATTTCTGAATTATCAGCCACCGGAATGGTTGTGCGAACTTACTCTTTGCATCCGTACCTATAATCTTCGGGTAGGATTTAAACTTCTTCATCTTGCTAGTTGATTCGATATCTACTAAGGGATGCAATTCCATATTGCTTGCAACGTACGCTCCATCAATTACTTGTACGTCATAATTACTAGCTCTTACCATCATCACCCTTGATCCTCTACGGCTCCTCCCATCCTGCCATAACTTATTTTCCCAAATCATAAAATTCAAAATCATCACCTTCTTTCATTCGCCAAATCCAATACCCAAGTACTAATATGCTCCACTAATGATTCATTTCTAAATGAACCAAAATTTATAATTCTCTCTAGACTAACTTACTTTTTTGCCTTGCCATGCTACCCTTAGCTATCTAATCTCATTAGAATAAAATCGATCCCCTAAGTATGCTTTTTATCAGATTAATGCAGTAAGGTTGCTAGGTGACTATCTAGGTTTTTCCCACATATAACTATCAACCAACTTTATATAGCTGCAAAAATATATAACTACCCACAAAAATATGCAACACACTAAAAATGGAACCTTGAAAGGAATTGAGCCAAAAATTATTGATATGATCCTAATAAGTTCCAGGAAAATCAAGTAGAATTTTATAGGGAATCTTTTCTTTCTGGTTGTGACAAGAGATTTCTGGAAATGGAGACAACTGCTAGAAATATAAATCCTCTAATCCGGCAAAAGTCAGAATGATTTGATGGTGCAAAAGACAACCATGGTATGAATATAGTCTGAATAATATTCGAAAACCCAGTATGTTTGAAGTCACTTTGTCTCAAATTCATGCTTCGCCAGAGTGCATCTGACTGCAGTGAATTTTTGACCCAATAACTTGAATAATTTTAGGTTACCGAGTAATCTTTCAACTTTATCCATTTCATGGCTAAGCAACATAGAAGATCAACATGGTACATTTAGGACATAGTCACAATAATATCCGAAAACCTATGAACACCTGAAATTACTTCAACTTTAGAGTCTTTGCCTCGCCAGTGCACAATTGGCTGCAGTAAACTCGCAGTTTCCATAATTCAGACAATTGACTATAACGCAATGTACGAAGTCATATTAGGTCACGGAATATTTTCCCAAACTTTGTCCATAAAAATTTCAAAGGAGTTTCCGAAAAATTCAAACGAGTTCTAAGGTTCTAGTCATGATAGGAAAAGATGTTGATGTATGTTCTTCTGGTTTCAAGAAAATTTATCAGGATAAATATGTGTTCCAGTAGCTCTTGAGATTTAAGAGATTTGATTTTGAATAAATTGATCAAGCTTGAGCATGACTAATTGAGTTGGACACAGGATAAGGTAGAAGAATCAGAGCTTTGGGTTGATTTGAAGAAGCCAACGAGAATATTCTCGACAAATCACTTAAAGGATACAGACGTTTACCAAAATTATTTGAAGAAAATAATTTCTTATCCAAGGAAAGTTTTGAGAATGTGATGGGTAAGTAGGGTTGACACAAAAGAAGTATGTCTTTATGGATTCAAGGAAGTCGGGTTAAAATGGTTTAGTAAAGCCAATAAGGGGATGATTCAAAATTTAAAAGTTATTTTTTCCGATAATTTAAAGAAGATTTAATACCATGATGGAATCAATTCTCCGACCGTTAGTACTTCACGATACTCAAGCATTGAGTTTAAAAGCTGTCTAGGCCTTGAATTGATCAAGAAGTTGCATAGAGAGAGTAGGGTTTCAGGTTGAGTAGAGGGGATCAAAATAAAATATTTGGAATAACCTAGGAGATAACAATCAGTATTGAAAGTCTTTTTGAAAATATCTTTTAGGTAAATCATGGACTAACTAAGCTGAACCAATATTTTGGTAATAATTAACCTTGAGGCTTTATAGTTCCAGAAGAATTTAGTTCAGGATTAGTTCCGAGAAAGTCAATTAAAATGAGGTTAAGGCGAATGCTGGATACGCTAGTCGTAGAAGTACTCGGATAGATAAGGGTTTATTAGAATTAGAAACTCTAGATAGCGATCGAGTCTAGATTCCAAATAAAGATAGAGAAATAAGATTTGATCGACTGATGGAGAAATTTGAAAAATAGGTTTGCTGGCGAAGGAGATTGAAGAGTTCTAATATCGGTCAATAAATAGCGAAAAAATATAGCTCCTAAGGGATGCTAAAGATCTGTTAAAGATATGGGAAGGAGATAATTCCCGAAAATCATGGGACGCTAAAAGATACAAAAAATCTAGGAAATAAAATATGTAGTAACATATAACATCATACAGTCGGCCTAAACTGGTTAAGGTCAAAATTCACTCCTTATGTCATTATCACTCCCAATTGTTATATGTACCAACTAATATCTGGGTATTCCAAAATTCTATTCTTCCAATTCTTAATCACCAATATATCCTTGATAAATACCGCCTTACATACCTTCTCATTAAGATTACAATTTTCGAAAATTGTATCGTAGGGGAAAGACTTTGGGAAAGATATCTACCATAAAAGGTGGAACCAAGAATTTTATTCATATTGAAGAATTACAGCAAGACTCTCATGATTATTCAAGGACATCCTGTTACAACTTCTTATAACAATAGATAATGCTACTTAGCAGTTCTAGGTACTAGTCTTCTTGGCTCTGACTCTTGCACGAGCAGTCTCCAACTGCTTCATCTTCTTCTATGATCATCGAGTCTGCATCATGCCTTTCTGCAGTGGGTGTAGGAGGCAAGGTTTGCTCGATAGGAAGAGAGTCCCTAGGTTGTGGCGTAGCAGGTGTTGCTGGGATAGATGCTCTGGTACGATGGAAATATAAGAGGCAGTCTTTTACCCGATGTTCAGCGGACCCACATGCCAAACATTGTCCCAATCTCTTGCGGCAACTATTGGCTAGATGACCAGGCCTCTTGCAGCAGGCACAAGCCAATAGCTTCTTACAACATGACTGCCGGGAAGTAGAGTACTTGATGGGACCCAAATATCTTCTAGATTCAGGGGTATCCCTCCTAGGGTGAGGTTCCGCACCAACTCGATTTGAGATAGCTAAGGCTGCGTCATTGACATCCTTCATAACATCTCTCGTGATATCAATCTGTTTCTGCTGGGCCTCGACTTGGGCCTTCTGGGACTCTAGGATTCCTTGAAATAGGGCAACCATTTGGGAGGTGTCTGCTGGTACTGGTAGGACGACAGGAGTAACTATCAAAACATGAGTTGGTAAAATTATCGTGGGCGAAATAGGTTCGGCTGAAGTATGAGCTGTGCTGGGGACTTGTGCAGCAAAGGGGGAATTGATGAGCTGTAAAGGAGAAGGGTTGGAACGGGCCTGAGAAAGAGGGGTGTGATCAGGAGATAACACCTTGTCATCAGCAGGACTAGAACGGGTTGTCTTTCCTCTAGTCATAGTCTGAAAGATTTAGGAGGCAAACATAAGCAAGGTGACCTACCAGTCTATAACAACCAAAAATATTTATTTATATAATTTGGACCTATGTTGTGACAAATCAATGTTCTAGTGTTCTAATTGTTTCTAGGTATGTTTTCCTAAGTTGTTGTTTCGGGACCTGCATAGGCCACCACTAAAAATAAGTCACGACCCGGTCCCAATTTTTTGTGTCGAATCAGATCATGCCCAGCCTGCACCGTTGTTGAGACGGCGGCAGTAAGCTGTATCACTCATGCAGGTAATCAACAACAACATCTATACATTTGTCACAACTGAATATTCGGAAATTTTAAAACTTTTATTAATCAACCAAAAAGGAATACATCAGTAATTGAAAGTGCTGAAAGGAAGTATTGAATTCAAGTCTACAATAAAATTTCCAATAAAAGAAACTCGAATTAAAATGACAACTAGCTAGAATGGCTGTCTCGTCAGCCTCAGGATCTGCGTCCTCAAAGGGGTCCCCGATAACACAGCAGAATATGGTACTGGGTCATAGTAGCTATTGCTATAGCTCAGCAATCATCAGTGACAACTAAAATATTGGGTCTCTAGTCAGGAGTGAGCAAAGTACAATTTATGATAATCCAACAATTGAAATAATAATAGAGTTATGCACTTTTAAACAATTTGAAATAAACAGTTCTCCAGCAGTTAAAATATTGTGATGTGAATAGGCAATGAATATGACCGGATTAGGTTGTACAGTGAATGATATGGCCTATCCCCGTGTGTATGAGGGGTAAGCTAATACAATTCTAAGTTATTACTTTGGATGTGATCATACTCATTACACTACTCCCCCAGTACCCAACAGTCAATCAGTCATTGCTCTCAGAGAGAGTTCCGTGTTGCATCGTGGTTTAAACTTGCAATAAAACGATTACTAAATAATTGTAAACTAACACAAAATGTACTTGTCTTTGTTTATGACTGAAAACGGAGTTGGTTCCGGAAAGATGCTAGGTTCGTCTCCGAGATCCTACAGTTGGAGAACTTGACTTAGAACCATTGTGAAACTAAGCTAGGTGTGCTTGTTGCAATCTCTAGTAGCAGGTCCTAGTCAGATTTTAAGTTTGTTTATTTAATCTACTGCTAACGGTTTACGACGCGTACTACGTTAGTTCTCATTTAGTTGGATAGCCAGTTTCTGGTTTTACTTGGAAAAATTGTCGTTACCGGTTAATTCGCAAAACTTTGTATTTTTAATATTATACGTATAAAACTACATTTTCTTTCAATGATAAAACGTGGGTTTTGTTAACTACCAATATTTTATTCAAGTTATTATATCGTGAAAAATCTTTATTAATTTATACAAAATATTTATTAGCCATTATGTAACTAAGCGCCTAATTACGAAGAATAAAACCAACCAGAAAATAAAGAAAAAATCAACCAAGAAAATAAATAAAAAACCTAGACTACGCAATACAGGGGCACAGCTGACAAAAATAGGAATATGGGCTTATGCTCTTACAAACTTTACATAAATTAAATAAATTTAGAGTTTGCTAGTGAGTCCTGAACGCCGGAAAGTGGTCCGTTCAGAAGGCCGAGGCCCTGCACTCAAAATACTATAAACCAGTAGCAAGTTTTAAATTATATTTTAATTGTAAAATATGAAAATAAAGTAAGTCTCAGACTTGGTCCAATATTCATTTTAAAAATAGCTAATGCCTCAACGTCTGGGTAAAATCGGTTTCGTTTGCATTTCGCTTGGGCCCACGGACCGGTATGGTCGTCGCCCAAAAATCCATTTTAATAAACAATTTCCGAAAACCGATTTGAAATTCTTTTATAAAATTTTATAAAAAATTTGGGCAGCATTTCCTCTATATTCGGGACAACCCAAAACTGGGAAAATGCGCCGAAAAACCCATAATAAAAGTCCCAAACCAGGGAACACCCAGAAATTAACCTCCAAACCATTTACCAAATAAATATACAATAAAAATCACAGAACGTTTTCGAATGAAATCGGAAAACCCGAAAATAACCACAGAAACAGAGAATACTAGTTTCGAAAACTCCGAAACTAACTCGGAATTCCAAACACAGAAAAGAACATTTCCGAACCAACTCGGAAAATTCTGAGAAACTACAGAATGTTTTCGAAAACTCCGAAACTACGACGTCCATCTAAAAACGGAATTCTCAGGAAGGAATCGGGGCTAAGTCTCATCATCGACTACGGAAAAATGGAACGGGACCGGAATTATACCTTGGGTTGCTCGGCTAGAGCTCTCAGATGAAAATTTTAAAAGAAAACCCAGTTTCCGCGGAATCGAGAAACTTCGAATAAGCGGACAGCAAAGGACAGCTGCGGAACGGGAGATCGGGATCGAGATCTGGCGCGGGGCACGCTGCTAGCAGCAGGAAGGAGCGTTGTGGGCGCTGGACAGGGCCGAGAGGGGAGGCCGGCGGGGAACGGTGCCGGAGGTGGGCGGCCAGGGGCGCACGGGCGCGGAGGGGTTGGACGGGCCGACGGCGGGTGGCCCGGAGGTGGGCGGAGCCGCGGTGACGCGCGGCAGGGGTGCAGCGCCGTGAATGGCGCCGGAGCTCGGGGGTCCTGGCCGGAGTCGGGCGCAGGTTCGTCGGGGAGCGGGGCTCGGGTGGATCGGGGAGAGCTCGGGAGTGGGTTTGAGAGTGAGGGGGTGAAAGAGTAGGTGTGCTGGTGCTTACTTGTGGGGGAAGTGGTGTTGGTGGTGTTTGGTTTTAATAGAGGAGTGGGGAAGTAACGTGTGGGGGTGAGCATTAAGAGGAGAAATAAGGGGATCATTGGCCTGGTCGTGGGGACCAGGTCGGGTGGGTTTAAAAGTATATTTTATTTTATTTTTTATTTTTTTATTAAAACTAATAATATATATATATATATAACCAGGATTTAAAATAAAAGAATGGGTTCGGATCGGGATTGGGTTCGGGTTCGAACTGGTCCAGGCTCGGGTCAGGTCAGCAAACAAAAACCAGGTCACTTATTATTTTGAAAAGTAATTTTGAACCAGCAAGGATAATAATAATAAATATAATACTAATCTAATATAATATATATATATATATATATATATATATATATATATATATATATATATATATATATAACCAAAATCTAATAATCATCCAAATTGTAATTAATCCAATAACCCAATAATTTCGAAAATGCGGGTTTCATATATATATATATATATATATATATATATATATATATATATATATATATATATATATATATATATATATATATATACAGGTATTTATGTGTGTGTATATATATATAGACTAGTGGATAAATAAGACCAAGCCCGAACAGTGGCAAGCCCGGCCTAAACGTTTTTCCAAACCCAGCAGATCAGCCCCTGCACTCAGTTAGTGTAGAATAACTGTTAGCATGAGAGGTGGTGGGTCTATTTCATGATGTTTTTGAATAACACTTTCAGTCTGTACTCTGAGATAATGTAGCAGCTATCCCGGCCTAGTCCAACAGGCCCGAGCCAACTTCCTCCCTCAGTCCAAAGAAGCCAAGACTACCCGAGCCTTTCCCACCAAAGCCCAGTCAGCGAGCCCATAGCCTGGCCCAAAACCCAGCTCAGCCGAAATCAAATAACCAGCCCAACTGTGCTCCTCATAGCAGCCCCCAAACCGCGAGTTGCAAACCGAGCGTAAGTCTCCAACAGCCCAGTATATATAAATATATATCGCGAGAGAGGGAGTCGTCGAAACTCGATAAACCCTAACTCTAAGCGAACGCCACCACACCCAAGGAAACGACGAGCCTGGGCGCCCACTCCGGCACTTGTACGCCGGAGGACGACGACGGCATTCGTCGGAAACCGTCGGCCGAACTCAGCACGTGCGCGCGAAAACAGGGACGCAACAGCAGCAAACACCAGTCCAACCCCAATTTTCGGGGGAGTTTTCTCCATCGTCCCTTCGTCATTTTCCAAACCGAAGTATGCGTTGGAAACACAACCCATAGGGCTTCGGTCCCATGGAATAACTTCGACTCAAATCGAAGCAGAATCGATTTGAAACTCGACGCAAGGTCGAACCAAAATCCTGTTCAAAACAGGACGTTAAGTAATCAAAGTACTCCTGTTTACGGACGAGTCCTCGTTAACCCAATAACTTTTTTGAAAATCTATTTAAACAGTCTTGTAGACAACCTATACGAGATCGAACTCCTTTTCGTAGAATTATTTTTAAGTTATTATAGTGGAAATTATTTATGGTTAAAAATCAAGAAATATCTGTTTTGAAAATCACGAAAACACTCGATACGACGTGCGTTCCGCCAATCCGGGCGACGTGGTCGCAAACTGAAAGCATCGAAAGGTGTGTAACGGCTTCGTGGATGTGTGAGCTTTGACGGAATTCAAATTGGTTGCGTGTGCGCGACGAATTTGATGCGTATCCGTCGAAATTCACCGTATCGGTCCTTTACAAATTTTCTAATTACTTTGTGCACATTTGTCAGATCGAGATGAAACTTGCGCCAATAAGACCATATCATTTTTTTGGTCCTGTATGCCAAGTTTGATCCGATTCTGAGACAGTAGATTGGATCGCCGTTTTGTAGGCCTCACTGTCCGACTCAACGAGTGATCTTGTGCATGGTCTGTCGGAATCCAACTCTGGACATACGGTTGGATTTGTATTAAAAAATCGGATCTGTTAACATATAGTTTGACAACTTTAGAGACCATTGACTCTAGCACGTTTTTTGGTGCAAAGCAGGTCCAACGGCGGATACCGTTTTTGTCCGAAATTATCGTTTTGTCCCTGTGTCCAGAATTGGACTTAAGGACAGGCAATCCTAGCTAATTTGAATATTCTGAGAATGTTGGCATTGTCTGTTTGAGCTTTCGGAGACAGTTGTGAGACTTGGACCTTCTGACTTGTGGATTGGCGATATATTGTTGGTTCTTCGTGCAACCTCCAGGCAAGATACCTTGCCTTCCTCTACAGTTTATTTATATGCATATTTATATTATTATATAGTTTTACTAGTTGATTATTTATATGTGATTAGTATATCATGCCTACTAGTATATATATAGCCTTGTTTATAGTTAGCTTTGTAGTTCATATTGGATTGGTTTTCTCGTGTATCGCGATTGGGTCGTGTCGTGTCATCACTTGTACTTAGACTGAGTCGTATCGTGTCATAGCAGGAATAAATCATAATAGAACTATTGTATCTTAAAATTCTTGAAGCTAACCTGCGATTCCATACTAGGGACGAGGGTTAGTAGTTAAGCTAACCTGCGAGTCCACACCAGGGACGAGGGTTAGTAGTTAAGCTAACCTGCGAGTCCACATTAGGGGTGAGGGTTAGTAGTTATTTGTCCACACCTGCGAGTCCACACTAGGGACGAGGGTGATGCTAGCCTGCGAGTCCACACTAGGGATGAGGGTTAGTAGTATATGGTTCACACCTGCGAGTCCACACTAGGGATGAGGGTGATGCTAGCCTGCGAGTCTACACTAGGGACGAGAGTTAGTAGTTGTTCAAACCTGCGAGTCCACACTATGGACGAGGGTTTGAGTGTTCGATTGGTTATCCATTGACATCGTGATATCGTGTTCTCTTGTTCTTCTCCAGCAGTTCGTTTAGGCGTAGTATTTTTTCCAGTCGTGTATAGTCGTATTTTCGTGCTGATTGGTCTTTTTTCGTTTATTTCCTATATTTCTTTATTGCATGATAAACTGCTAGATATGCATGTTTTTATGTATCTTGCTATGTCCCCTGAGGACCTAATGATCTCTTCAGGTTAGTTATTGCGTGGAGTTAGTTAGCAGCTCTGGATAGCGGATGATTATGACACTTGTGGGGTTCGGATGTGATGATATTGCTTGCGAAATTCAGGTATTGATACCATGTTTATTATCCAGTTCATCCAGCTCGAGTTTCCCTTTTATCATCATGATATATCATATTTATTGATTCAGTTTATAGACCATGTTATTTCTTGGAGTCTAATCGGACATGCATGCTAGTGGGCTGCAGACCACGACCCGTACTTGTTCATTCTTGTTTATTATTCTTATTGTGGATTGAGATATAGTTTTGCCTTGCCTTGATTAGGCTATTGCCATAGCCGTGACAGCGTTTACGTATTTAAAAACGTCGCAAATAACGTCACAAATTAGCGATATTATAAACGTTGCTAACTAATGTCGCCCTAGCGACGTTTTGCAACGTTTTCTTGATTAGCGACACATTTTCTTTCTGTCGTTTATTAAACGTCGCTGAAAACGTCGCTAATTTAGTTTAGCGACGTTTTGGCCGAGTTTAGCGACGTTTTGGAACGTCGCTAATCTGATAAATTTTTATAGTGGAAAGATACATGCTAACTGTGCCAACTACATGAGCGATGTCTGGCCTCGTACACACCACAGCATACATAAGGCTCCTCACAGCTGAAGTATATGGAACCCGTTCCATATCTTCTTTTTTGTCCTCGGTAGATGGACACTGCTCCTCAGTAAACTTAAAGTGGCCGCAAGGGGGCAACTCACTTTCTTCGACTCGTCCATACCGAAACGTTGAAGTACCCGATGAATGTACTTCTTTTGGGACAAGTGTAGCAACTTGGACTTTCTCTCTCGGCTGATCTCCATCCCAAGAATAGTCTTTGCTGCACATTCTTCATAGAGAAGGCCGCGCCCAGTTGGCGCTTCAACTCTGCTATCCTAGTGGCATTCTGACCCACTAATAGCATGTCATCTACATAGAGCAATAAAATAATGAAATCATCATCGGAAAAATACCTTATGTCACGACCCGCACCCGTTTTTTTTAAAAAACGGATACGAGATGTGTCCAAGCCAGCCTACGCCGCAGTGTCGACGGTAGAACGCTGTCACGGCCATGAAGATCAAAATCACAAATAATGCTCATTTACATAATTAATTTAACTTATAATGATCGCAAGTTTTACATTTGTAGAAAAATATAAACTTGTACAAATAAATGAATAACTACAACTCAACTATCTAGCTAGTCTCTAGGCCTTTGTCTGCAAGTATTTTCGTCACTCCCCAAGCTAAGTGAATCTACGGCTAACCTGAAAATATTGGTTTCCAGTCAGGAATGGAACGAGCACAATTCACTGAATGCAATTTCAAATAAAGAAAATGACTATAAAACAAAGGTTAGACATTAATCATGAGTTTTGAAAATAAACAGTAAATACGGAAAACCAATAGCAATAAATAGACACAAAATACTTTCCCCAACTGTTAGAAGTACCTTTGATATGTGATCGGTCTGGGATACTACACCGCACGGTCTACGAGATCTACTGCATGAAAATAAACACGATCTACGAGATCTACTACATGAAAATAAATACGGTCTACGAGATCTACTGCATGAAAATAAACACGGTCTACGAGATCTACTGCATGAAAATAAACAAGGTCTACGAGATCTATTGCATGAAAATAAACACGGTCTACGAGATCTACTGCATGAAAATAAACACGGTCTACGGTCGGATCACACATCCTTGGTACTTCTCATTCCCGACTCAACAATTTATAATAGAGTATAAAAAATCACATAACCAATGACTAATCAATAAAATATAGTAAAGATCAATATCGAAATGCAGACAATAAACTGTACTCGCCTGTGGTCCTGTGCTGGTGTAACCGATAATCTGAACCACTCAGAATGCCACAATAGTCAAAACTCGTACAACAATCCCCGA
>JANAVB010045020.1:791659-1009701 GCA_029216955.1 Iris pallida
TGAGCCGCATAGGATTTCCTGGCCGCATGGATCTTTCTTTATTATTTTCCATGCTTCTACAAGACCCCCTTCAAAGTTTTCAATTTGTAAAACTTAAAATACTTTGAATAAGAAGCATGGCTATATATTCTTCTAGTCGCATATGATACATTGGCCGCATGGATGTCTCGGTCGCATAGATTGTTCAGCCGTATGGATGGCTCAGCCGCATAGGTATTCCAGCCGCATGGCTGTTTCAGCCGCATGGCCATCTGAACCGCATAGGCTTTTTGCCACATCATTGTGCCATGCGTGCAAATCTTCTTTTGGGGCAGGATCCCAAGATTTTTTTAGTCTTTAATTGGCTAGTTTATCTCGGTGGCCGAAGAGTCGATCACGTTGTACGAGGCGTCGGTCCGTGGTCCTCCTTTTTCTGTCTATAAATAGAGGGGTATTTGGGCGGACTCCTCCCTTAGACTCTTCTTGCCTAAGATTCCTGTCTTGTTTTCTTCCTCTGATTGTCGGGCAACAATGGCACCCAGGGCTTCTAAGGCTGTGAAGAAGGCTGTGGCGAAGAGTAAGAAGTCAGCTTCATCATCGACTGTCGCGCCCCCCTTTCGTCTTGACGTTCGCGTTGCCATCGAAGGTAAGGATTATATAGACGATTGAGTACTTTGAAACCCTAACAGAGCCTTCTTTGCTGCATGCTTCGTGCATAAGCTTTTGGCACGAACTTCTCAAACTACATGGTCCTCATACACGTCTGTAACACCAGTTTTCTGAAATTGGGGTATTTTTAAAATTTTATTATTTTTATTATTTATTAGTGGTATTTTAGTCATGGTATGATTTTCTGGTGATTTTAGTTAAGTTAAACCATTTTCTAAGTCATGACTTATGACTTTGTGACTTACTAGCACAACCTTAGTGTAAACCCTAGTTTTTATAACCTAGAGACTAACCATGATCATGTGAGCCTAGCCATAGGCTTAGAACATCAAATTATGGCTTTTTAGCCTAAAGGGTATTTTGGTAATTTTCTAGAAATTATTTAGAATTATTTGGATTTATGTGTTTTTATTATTATTTAATTATTGAATGCTTGAATGCTTGACCCGATTGGTTAAGGATCTTGGACTATGTATCTTCTTTTATCATTTCCATCCTTACTTATATCTTATGCTACAAATTTATCTTTAGTTTTACAAGCTTATCGTTTTTGAGCTTGATCATGATATATTTTATTGGGTGCGCACCCACTAACATATTATCTAAACAGAACCAGGGCATGATGGTCTGATCAACCTATTGCGTTTGGGTTTGCTTTTTCATATATTAATCTACGTGGATGGAGACATAATTAAACTTGCCCTAGAATCTTATCCGCAACAGCCTTGACAATTCTCCTTGGAATTATTTCATCGCCTATGAACCTCGTATTCATATCCAGTTGGATTAAATTTAATCATGACCTGGATCTTCATCATTGGATGCTCGTGCTCATACTTGATTTCATTGATTTCCCATCTTGCCCAATCTCGATTTATCCTAAAATTGATCAACTTAGATCGTGTCAAGACTAAAATCTATTTGTGAGTGTTTGTACCTAAATTTTCAATTTTTTTTTATGGAATGATAACTTTAATGATTTCTCACTTGTTAATGACCCATTTTCATATAGGATGGTAGACGACCCTATAGCCTTGATGATTGTTGTTCCCTTACCTTCCCAATTAGGACACCTTAGATTGCTTGTACGTTTTGATACCATAGGACAGTATTGATCTAGAATGACTAGTACACCTAGATGAGACCACAGACTGTTCCATTTAACCTGTCTCCCTGGTACCACTATTGCATCACAATTTCTGGCTTAATTCAGGCCATAGACCTTTCCCACTCTAAATTATGATCATCATAGGCACATTACCAAGACTTTTAAATTTGGAGCACAAGACTAGTTGTTTTCTCAAAACTAATTTCACATACAGAACCTAGACATGGCACTCTATACCCATGACCTTAGTGTCCCACTCAGGCATACCATTGTGTGCTTCATTTGCTTAGTACGATTTTCCTGACCCGAGACTCCATCCTGATTTACCCCATGGAGTTACTTTTGGCTTCGATTTGAATTAAGGACACCTTATGACCAAAAACTGTTAGCCAATTTTTGGACATGACCCAGTATAGGTCTACTACCCATATTTTGCTTGTTGACCTTGTATGTTGTCTAGGTAGTGGCTTCGTCCCTGATTGTTGGAGGTTTGACCTAGGAGGATACGACCATCTAAATTTCGAGGACGAAATTATTTTAAGGTGGGTAGACTTGTAACACCCAGTTTTCTGAAATTGGGGTATTTTTAAAGATTTATTATTTATTAGTGGTATTTTAGTCATGGTATGATTTTCTGGTGATTTTAGTTAAGTTAAACCATTTTCTAAGTCATGACTTATGACTTTGTGACTTACTAGCACAACCTTAGTGTAAACCCTAGTTTTCATAACCTAGAGACTAACCATGATCATGTGAGCCTAGCCATAGGCTTAGAACATCAAATTAGGGCTTTTTAGCCTAAAGGGTATTTTGGTAATTTTCTAGAAATTATTTAGAATTATTTGGATTTATGTGTTTTTATTATTATTTAATTATTGATTAGTGTCATGTTAGTCCCCAACCTAGTTTAGCACTAATCTAGAGGTTAGCAACTAACCTAGAAGACTAATGTTAGATATTAGCTTTATATATAAATATCTAGTTAGATAAATATCTAGATATTCCTTTTTTTAGATATTTAGAACCTAAATATCTAACCCCTTAGTCAAAGACTTAGGGGCTAAGTTTGCAAGGTGGTAGGACACCCTCCCCTACCCCCATGGCAGCCAAGGGCACCCCCCTACACTACCCCCCTTCTTATATAATCCCATTAATTTCATTCATGATAAATTTACATGAAATTTATACCTAGAAATTCCATTTCCTACACAAGACCACAACTTGATCAATTTTGATCCAAATCACCTCTAGTTTCTTGCATTGGACTCCCCTACACTAGAGGGTACTAGTTAGCTAGGGCCTGCTATTGAGGATTTGAGGGGCTTTGGGCATCACCAAGTGGAAGGACACCCCCTCCCCTCTTTCATTAATTTCTATTGGAAATACACAAATAGGTAAATGCCCTCAAACCATGTTAATTTTGTGTTTTCTCTTCATATTTGCATGCATCTAGGTACTAGGGAACTGTAGGTCAAGTTTGGTGAAAAATACGATTGGTTTGGTGTCCGTATCGGACACGTATCCTAAGCTAGAAATCATTGTTTGGTGAAATGCCACAAAGAACTTATTTTTATTAAAATGTAGAACAAAGTATATTTTCTGGTAGCCCTAGACTAGTAGAACACAACCCTAACCTACTGGACACAAAACCGTGTCGTGTCCGTGTCCAAAACGGACACGAACCCACTGCACGAGACTCTCGTGCATGCCCTGCTACCCCACCCCTCGTACTCACTGCACAGTGCACTAGGATACGAGATTTTTGACATGGACACGGGGGCAATGTCTGCGAACATGCCCCCAAAGTTTGGTGTCGCGTCGTGTCGTGTCGAGTGAGAAATCTCACTCGCACTGGACACGCGCTGTCAGCGCACACGCGCGCGGGGGCAACTTCGCGCGTATCGTATCGCGCGGACACGACACTTTGGCACCTCGTACTGACACGAGAGTGTAGCCCTATGTGTGGCGTACACGAGGACACGAGCACGAGATGCGTCGTGTCCTGTGTCGCGAGCACGAGGCGTGTGCATCTCTGCACGACGCAGTGAAAATCGTGCGTATCAGTCGAGTTTCCTCGACTGATACGGCTCTCGTGTCGACGCTGTAGGACACGTGGACACGTAACAGAGTGTCCATCGTGTAGCCCTATATGTGGGCTACACGTGTGTGTGACCACGAGATGTGTCGTGTCTCGTAGTGTGTCCACGAGACACGTGAACACGTGCACGACGCTGTGCACTGTGTTGTGTATCCTAGTTTACCCGTGTGGTATTTTCGTGTGTTTTGACACATGAAACCGTGTCGTGGTGTCGTGTCAGGCACCTAGGACACTAGGGTATGTGTGGGGTGTCAATTACCAACCTAGAGTTTCGAGCCATAGCTTGGTTTCGTGTGAGAAATTGGGATTACCTAGTTATCGAGTAAACAGTGCAATATTTCCTGATTTTGGGATTATTTCCCAGTTTTTCAAATCGAGATTCAAATCGATTTTGAGCATGATTTATACATATACATGTATATTTTCAGTGTATATATATGTAGTATATATGTATGTGAGTGTGTGGGTGAGTTTTTAGGTTGTGTACATGTATATACTTAGGTATATACATGTATGTGTATATTAGGTGTGTGTGTGTATTGTGTGTGTGTGTGTTGGGGTTGTTTCCTGTTCTCAGAAAACTGAGAACAGCCCCCCCATTCCTGTTATCTCTGTCTCTCTCTCACTGTCCCTCTCTCTATTCAGTCTCTCTCTCTCTCTTTCACTCTCTTTCACATCTCTCTCTCTCCCTCTCTCTATATATATAAATGTTATATGTAAATATATATGTATATATATATATGTTATATAGTGAGTATATATATAGTATTTTGTATATTTGGTTATATATGATATATATAGTAGGTATATATAGTTGAGGGTATTGGGTCCATATATATATATATATATATATATATATATTTTTTTTAATATATATATATATATATATATATATATATATATATATATATATATATATATATATATATATATATATATATATATATGAAATGTATATATATATGTATGTAGGTTAGCTATCTATGTATATATATATGTGGGTTTTTGTATTAAATATAGTATTCACATATTGATATATATATAGATATCTAGGGTATGTGAGTATTACATAGGCCATAGGCCTATGTGATTGTTGTGTGTATATATATATATATATATATATATATATATATATATATATATATATATATATTATATATATATATATATTTTTATATATATATATATATATATATATATATATATATATATATATATATATATATATATATTTACTCACATATATATATATATATATTTTATATATATATATATATAAGGTTATATATATATGTGAGTATATATATATATATATATATATATATAAAAAAAAAAAAAAATATATATATATATATATATATATATATATATATATATATATATATATATATATATATATATATGTTATATAGAGTTGAAAACCTATAAGTCACTAGCCTATAGAAACCAATAACCATTAGCCTATGGCCAAGGTGACTAGCCTATGGCTTTGGGGCTAACCCAATTAACCTAATGGACCTAAACACCTACTAGTTAACCCTTGTTGACTAAGGGTTGACCAAAGTCAACCTTAGGTCAAACCTTGACCTAATTGACCTAGATTGACTAGGACTAACCTAAAATGACTAGTTTAACTAGTCTGACCATGTTTGACCTAATCACCTTGCTGACTAGTCTTTGTTTGACCCAAAACCTTAGTTAGTCTAAATTTGACCTAGATTGATCATGTTGACTAGTATTTGACTAGTTTGGCTAAAATGTTGACCAAGGGTTGACTTTAACCTAGATTTGACTAATCTTGACTTATTTGACCTTGTTTGACCTTATTTGACTTAGTTTGATTTCCTGTGACCTAGTATGACTTCCTGTGACCTAGTTTGACTATTAGACTTGACCAAGAGTTGACTTTTGACCAGATTGACCTAGAATCATGTAGTATGCATTGTATACTTTATTTTTACCATTGTGGATACATTGTGACTTGTATTGCTCTGATTAGGAGCCATACCCCTCTCCTCAGGCAGTATATTCCTCCTCAGACATTCATTTATCAGGCGAGTATATTCTCTGACTGTTTCATATTTGCCAGGATTTATATTCTTGCTCTAGATTACTTTACTTGATGCTGACACGATTGTTATCACGGATTGGTACTATATGGATCTTTTCATGAGATGTTATCCCCCTCGGAAGCATCAGATACTTTTGTCACGTGTGTTTCACTTACATCATGTATCTCATGCTTCTATTTTCATGTATCTTCATGTATCAGCTAGTGACTCATGTACTCTTATGATCACCGAGCCTTCATGAATCTTCATGAATCACTCACGTATCACCCAATTATGGGCTTATTACGAATCTTAACGTAACCTGAATGGATCCTTGTGTATTGATTGGGGAAACGGGGGAGTAGAAGTGGACATGTGAATAATTCCAAAGTAGTGTAATCATGTACAACTCAGTAGTGTAATCATGTATAAATTCTAGCCATTCACATGCCTATCTTGTGCTCTACATCACTAGACACTTACAGTTCTCTATATACAGTAGATATTTCCTTTACAGCTATCTCTTTTGCTACATGTATCTTCCTTCAGCAGTTCCTGTATTTTACTCTATTGCATGCTTTATATTTCCTATCTTACTATGAACTGCGTGAGATGTATTGTGCTCATTCCTGTCCTGACTGGACCTGTTGAAAATATTACAGAGGATGAGGATGAGGCCCTGGTGTCTACCTATTATGGAGCAGGACTAGATGATACTTATGTTGTGGACCCTCAGCAGGATCCACCTGCAGCTGAGGATGCTACCCCAGTAGTCTAGGCTAGTTTAGCTAGACAGTTATTTCTGTATTACTATTTTGTCTCACATTCTGAGTGGTATTTTGAGATGTTGAGATGTATAGACACTTAGACTTATTGTATTTTGGGTTGTCATTCTGATGTTATGTTATCCTAGACACTTAGACTTATTTCATCTATTGTACTGTTCTCTTGAGTTACTGTCTATCTATCTATCTTTCATTCTTCTACCTAGATGTGATTGAGATTGTATTCTGTTTGTCACCTCCATTCGGAGAGTATAAACTGTACAGGTACTTTTATATTGTTAGATGATTGACCTAGGACAGCGTTCTACCGCCGACACTGCGGCGTAGGCTTGGCGTTGTTACGTTCTCGTACCCTAACAGTGGGTGCGGGTCGTGACAACATCCCATGACTGAGCCGCATGGGGGTATACCCCATGTCCAAGCCGCATAAGAGTCGTCTAAAACGAGCCGCATGAACACTTCTGACTGTTCTCATTTTCTTCGTCTTTGGTTCTTTGCAGTATCTCCACCGAAAGCTGAGATTGCAGTGTCAGAGGAGCCGCAGCCTCCGGTCATCAACCGGGGGTCTTCCTCTGTTAAGGAGGAAGTGATGAATGAAGAACCGGCGCCTGAGGGGGATGGCAGCCCCCCAAATATCGAAAATACTGAGGGTGGTAGCGCTGGAGACCCCGACTCTCCTATTCTGGACCAGGATCTTCCTCACTTGCATCCTTCATATGTGAGGTGGTTGAGGGAATGGTATATGCGCTCTTGTAACTAGGATTTAGGGGCTTCTCGGGGATGTCTATCTTTTATCTGTAGTCTTTATTTTGTTTCGCTTTTCTTCTTGTCTGCATGAAGAACCCTTTTGACTTGCTTGTAATCGTATGGATGTAACCGATTTCTGAATGAATAGAATATATTTGCTTAACTCTTTTGCTTTGTAATAGCCATCTTATTGGGACATTTTGCGTGGACCCATTGCCCCTAACGTACCCTAGTTTTGGATACGGACAACAAGTTAAAAAGAAACCAACATACTTACTCAGAGGTACTGAGGACATGGTGAGCATGAGGGTTTCTTTGATGAAGCCTTCCCGCTCAGAGGTAATGAGGACATGGCGGGAGTGGGCTCAATGAAGAGGGGTACATAGAACGACTCATAGGTAATGAGGACATGGAAGTTCTTATGTAGAGGGGTGATTTGTTTTTGGCGAAATTGAGATGACTCAGAGGTAACATCGACATGGTCATTTTGGGAATTTGTGGGTCCGTTACCCTTTTTATGCACCGGGAGTGCGGGTAGTGGATCATAAGGAAGGATCTCTTTCAGGAAAAAAGTTCAGAGGTATGGTTACACATGACTTTCTTTCAAAAGAGTGACCGGGATGTAAGTTCAGGGGTACCAGCGGGTACATAACTCGACAATCCATAAGTTTTGGAATCAAAGTGTAAGTTCAGAGGTACCAGCGGGTACATGACTTGGTAGTTTAGGATATTTTTGTAGAAGGAGGACATGAGTTCAGCGGTACCAGAGCGTACGTGACTCGAAAATCTGGAATATTGTGGATGTGAGTTCAGCGGTACCGGCGGGTACATGACTCGATGCTCTGGAGATGATGTGGATGTGAGTTCAGCGGTATATGACTCGAAGATCTAGAAAATGGTAGATATGTGAGTTCAGCGGTACTAGCGGGTACATGACTCGAAAATCTGGAATATTATGGATATGTGTTCAGCGATACCAGCGGGTACATGACTCGATGCTCTTGAGATAATGTGGATGTGAGTTCAGCGGTGCCAGCGGGTACATGACTCGATGATCTGGAAAATGGTGGATATGAGTTCAGCGGTACCAGCGGGTACATGACTCGAAATCTGGAGTATTACGAAAGTGAGTTCAGCGGTACCAGCGGGCACGTGACTCGATAATCTGGAGAGAATATCGTTTAGACATAATATTTCTTCAGGAACTTGTCATTGACGGGCAACATGAGCAAGTCTCCGTTTTGCTTTGCGAGGCGGTAAGCACCGTTGGAGAATACTGTCTCAATGATAAATGGGCCTTCCCACTTTGGCTGGAACTTACCGGCGGTCTTGTGAGTCATGACCATCGGCCTCCGGACTGCCAGAACGAGATCGCCCACTTGGAATGTTCTGATTTTAACCTTCTTGTTGAAGGCTCCAGAGATGCGTGCTTGGTATAACTCGATTCGTTGCTGAGCTAAGAGGCGCTTTTCATCCAATGCCTCCAACTCTTGTAGCCGACGACGGTAGTTATCATCTGTCGTCAATTGATAAGTGAGGGCAACACGGAGTGAGGGTATTTGAGTCTTCAATGGGAGGACTGCCTCACTCCTGTACACCAGAGAAAATGGTGTATTCCCGGTGGCTGTTCGGATGGTAGTCCGGTACGCCCATAAGCAGTCGCCAAGTTTCTCGTTCCAGTCGTGCTTGTTGGAGGATACGAATTTCTTGAGCAACTTGATGATGGTCTTGTTGAACGCTTCTGCCAACCCATTTGCTGCTGGATTGTACGGTGTCGAAGCAATATTTTAGATGCGGTGCTTGTCGCAGAACCGGTTGAAGGCATGGCTAGCGAACTGCGGACCATTATCGTGGATGATCCTTCGGGGCAGTCCAAAGCGGTAAATAACATGATGCTTGAGGAAGCTGATCACGTTTGACGTCTTTACTTCCGCAAGCGGGACAACTTCCGTCCATTTGGAGAAATAATCTGTAATGGCGAGTATGAAACGGTGCCCTCGGAAAGAAGGTGGAGCAATTGGACCGATGATATCCATCCTCCATGCTTCAAACAGCCAGGATACCACTGTCGGATGTAGAAACTCGGATGGCTGGTGGATGAAGTCCGCGTGGACTTGGCAGGCTTTGCATTTCCTGGCATAGTCTATCGCATCTGCTACCATCGTGGGCCAGTAGTAGCCCATTCGTCGAAGACGATCTTGCAATTTTGGGCCAGGCTGATGGGCCCCACAGACACCGTCATGAGCTTCGCGTACGGCTTCTTTGGCTTCTGTATCTGATAGACACCGAAGCAATAATCCATCGTAGGATTGGCGATACAGCATTCTCGTCTCTGTATCGTAGAAGAATCTGAGAGAACGCCTTCTGATGGAAGTGGCTTCCTTTGGATTCTCTGGGAGGATGTCGTAGACGACAAAGTCGATGATTGGCTGTCTCCAGTCTGGTGCTTCGTCGACTGCCTGGGCGAAATAGCTCGCCATAAATTGAACGTTGTTCTTGGGACAGACCAGTTCGTGGTCTATCACGTCAACTGAATGATGAGTGTGGTTTGGCACTGCTAAGGAAGCGGCAAGGCCTGCTTGGGCATCGGCTTCGATGTTTTGGAGTCTGGGGACATGTTCGGTGAAGAATCCCTCAAATGATGAGATAATGTTGATCGCTATTTGGTGATAGGGAATCATGTCTTCATGGCGGACTTCGTACGAACCCCAGATCTGATTGACGATTAACTGCGAATCGCCGTAAGCTTCAAGATATTCTACCCCCAGCTCTCTTGCAAGTTGGAGGCCGATGACCAAAGTATTGTACTCGGCCACATTGTTAGAGCAGGGTTCCGTGAGAGAGTAAGCACGACTGATCACTAGTTCGGAAGGAGAAATCAATACTACCCCGACTCCAACGATGATGTTGCCCTTGGGTTCAGTTCTCGAAGCGCCGTCGAAGAACATTCGCCATATATCATCATGAGAAGTGGCGTGTGAGTCAGCGACCTCATCTGGGATTTCTTCGTATATCCTGGACGACTCCGAGCCTAGGTGGGCTGCTAAAAAGTCTGCCAGAGCTTGACCTTTAACAGCCTTTTGCGGGACGAAGACCATATGATAAGGAGACAGCAATATCGCCCATGTAGCGAGGCGGGAACTGAGTGCCCCTGGTTTAGTCATGAGAACCCTGAGAGGGTTGACTCGTGAGATCACATGTATGGTCTGTTCTGTGACGTAGTGCCGCGTCTTTTGAATGGCGAACACCAAGGCGAGGCATTCCTTCTCCACAGCTGTGTATCGGTGCTCTGGCCCAATCATCATTCGGCTGAGGTAGTATATGGTTTGTTCATGGCCTGCATCGTTGTTTTGTACCAGCAGAGCACCGAAAGAATATTCCATTGCTCGTACATAGAGCAAGAATGGTCTTTCCGGAATCGGGGCTACCAGGACTGGAGGGTTCGTCCGATATTCTTTGATGCTGTCAAAGGCACGCTGGCATTCTTCATCCAATACGAACGAGACCCTTTCTTCATAAGGTGGGTAAATGGTCGATACCGCCCGGAGAGGTTAGAAATGAACCTCCTGATGTAAGCTAGCCTCCCTTGGAGGCCTCTGAGTTCGCAGAGATTTTTCGGGGGACCCATCTCCATAATTGCCTTCGTCTTCTCTGGATCTACATGAATTTCCTGAGCTGTAATAATAAAACCCTGGAATTTTTCGCTAGAGACGCACAAGAAGGATTTTGTGGGATTCATCTTTAGGTTGCACGCTCGTATCAGGTCGAACACCGTCCTTAGATCCTGCAGATGGTCTTCCTTATAGCGACTCTTGACGGCGATGTCATCAACGTAGCACTCCATAGTCTTGCGCAAGTGGTCTCTAAAGATGATACTTATGGCTCTTTGATAGGTGACGTCAGCATTCTTTAAACCGAAAGGCATGACTGTGTAGCAGTATGTGCCAATCGGTGTCCGGAATGATATATGCTTTTCGTCATCGGGAGACATCTTGATTTGGTTGTACCCCGAGAATCTGTCCATGAATGACATGCGTTCGAAATCGCATGTGTTGTCAATCATGATGTCTGTGATAGGGAGGGGGAATTCATCTTTGGGACATGTCTCGTTCAGATTGCGGAAGTCGATGTAGATTTGAATCTTCCCATTCTTCTTGAGGACCGGTACTATATTGGCGACCCAATCCGGATGTTGTTCCTCCCAAATGAAGCCACTGGCTATCAGTTTGTTGACTTCGTCTTCGATCGTATCCATGATGCCCGGGCGGAAACGTCGTTGTTGTTGTTTGGCCGGCTTTACATCTGGCCGAATATTGAGCTTGTGAAGGGCAACTTCGAGATTTAGTCCTGGCATGTCTTCGTAGCTCCAGGCGAACACATCAATATATTCTTTGACAAGTTCCAGTAGCGATTCTCGCTCTTCGTCTGTTAGGCTTTTACTGACGAAGATTGGTTTGGAGAAGATTCGCTGCCGAGGTCAACCTGCATAACCTCATCTTCGGTGGGAGGTTCTCTCTGCTCGAACCGCTTTTCCCATTGTGCATCCAACTGTTGGGCCTACGGCTCTAGCTCGAGGATTTAGGAATGTCTTCATCTTCTTCGTAAGCGTCGACGAATGCCATATTGACTGACAGGACTTGTCTGAATATGTCTTCGATGCTGGTATCTGAATCAAAAGTTGGCGACCCGGTTGAATGTGAATGCCAGTCGAATTCCTCATCTGAGCTTTCAGGGGTCGTTGCGGGCGTGACATATCCTAACCCACATCGGATCTTGCTGTAGTAGTCCTATAGTTTGCCAGCCGGGACTGGCGGCTTCGAAGGTAATCGACGACCAGTGCCGTAGTTCAAGCCTGGCGTAGTCTCTAGATTGTATCCCTGTTTTTGTATAATATGTTTGTATTGAGGGCTGTACAGATAAAGAGGTAATCTTCCGGCATCTGATTCAGGATCGACCTTCTCTACGGTGAAGGTTTGTGGATCGTCTTTCCTGCCGAAGATGATTGGATGGTCCCCTCCCTCGACTATGTGGTAGGCGTCTTTGACTGGAGTAAGCTGGTTTATGGTGTAAATATTTGTCACCTGTGTGTAGGTGAGTGCCTATACCATGTTCCATAGCATACATTGTACAGAGCTTATCAAGCTCGAGGTAATTCAAAGATAGCCCTTTATTGATGAAGTAAGGTATCTTTTCTAGCGGGATTACATCATCTGCGGAGGGAACATCAGTGTGGGCAGCCACATACTTGGCCAGCTCTGGTTCTTCTTCGGCCACCCCCTGTATAAACGAAGACTGAGAGGATTACTTGGGCAGCTTGATCATCAAGGGCTCTGTTGGTGGAGCCGAGCGTGGAGTTGTCGGCAAACTAGTGACCCCCAGTTTGGTACTTGATGCTGGACGGGGAGTCGCTGGCTCGCTAGAAGCCCCAGACTTTGCATCGGGATGACGATTCTCTTTGGGAAGTCGTATCCTCATTGGCTTGTCAGAGGGATTGAACTTTTCTGCTTGTGGCTGGCCGACTCTTGGTAACCTGATTGTCAGTGGTTCCGTTGTGGGTCTTGGTGCTTGGCCGTGCCTTGGTAGCCGGATTATCATTTGTCCTTCTTGCGCCGAGAGGCCGATCGCATCCTTGCGCAGAGCAGCCGTAAGGGGCGCAGATTTGTCAGGTTTGCGAGCTTGAAGGTGGATCGTCAGAGGTTCTTCTGATCCTGGGGCCGTTTCAGCTTGAGCTTGTACGCCTTCATCCAGATGTTTCTTCAATTTTTTGTACAGGCAAGAATCCGAGTATTAAGACTCGAGTCCTTTGAAGGGATCGATGTCGGCAAATTCTGTCCTCATAAAGCCGTGTTTGTCGACATACTTGAAGCATTGGTGCAGCGTAGAAGGCACGATCATATAATCGTGTATCCAAGAGCGCCCCAAGAGGATGTTGTAGGAAGTGTCCGCATCTATGACGTAGCAGGTCACTTCTGACTGGAGATCGCCAATTTGGAACTTCAAGCGAATCTTTCCAATTGGGTAGCTCCTGCCCGAATTGAAACTGCTGATGGCGGTGCTTGTTGGTGTCAGGCGATGCATCGGAATGCGGAGATGATGTAGCAGACCCTTCGGGATGATGCTTATGGAAGAGCCAGGATCAATGTGCATCCGGTCCACCTTTACGTCCCCAATGTATCCAGTGTAGTATAACGGGCGATCGTGCAGATTGGTCTTGATGAGCATGTCCTGTGGAGTGAAGACGATATTGGACATCGTTCCTGTGCACGCGCTGTCTTGGAGATTTGCAGACGGGTTCTCTCCTGTGAGGTTGACCTGAGCCAGATAGGCATCGACATTTTGGAGTGCGTCGCTCAAAGCTGCACGGACATCCTTTGAGAGCCTCAGAAGTTCATATAAGGACAATTTAGCCGGAGTATTGGCCAATTGCGCTAAGATGTCGAAGTTGTAGGGCCTCTCCAGCCCCTGAGGTGTTTCTTTTCGGCGGGATTTGTCGAAGCGAGTCTCCTTCGGCCTAGGCTTATCGGTCGTCGGAGGCTGAGGAGGCCCTGGAGCATCAGTGGTAGCTGGCGGATGATCTTCAGTCGAGTTCTCAGCCACAGGTTGGGATTGTGCCCCAGATCGGGTAACGACGGCCGTGACTTCTTCCACATCTGCCGAGATTGTGCGGCAGGACCTGACTTTTTCGCTTTTCTTCTTACGAATGAAAGGTGGCGTGGAATGAGTCACCTCATGTACTAGGTCCGGATGGACCCACATGACTTCCCCTCGTGATGTGGTAAGGGGAACTAGACCAGCAGCTTGATCTCGAAGGGGTGGAAGATTAGCAATCTCCATTGTCGCCAGAGGGATGGGTATCACACTATCTTGGGTCTTTGTTGGAGGAAAGCTGCCGAACTGTACGGACACCATGTTGGCTGCCACGGTTAACTCTTCGAAATCGATGGCCAAAGCGTTCGAATCGATAAGATTTTGGATGTATCGTTTCAGTTGGTAGCAGTCGTGTGTAGCATGGTGGACGTAGCGGTGGTAATGGCAGTACTTTGGGCTTTCCATCTCTACCGGCCGAGGTTCCCGTCTAGGTGGAGGGAGCTGAATTCTGTCTCCTTGTATTAGCATGTCCAAGATGGGCTTGACGTGGCTGTCTTCAAAGGAGTAAGTGATTTACGGCCATTGTTTGTCTGCCGGTTTTGACTCAGGCTTCTGGGCTGTGTCGGCCACCATAGCCTGCTTGCCCCTGTTGTCCCGATTGTTGGAGGGGCTACCTCCATTGTCGTTGTTGGCATTGGGACGCTTGCCTTTGTTTTCTTCCTCCGAGATATGTAATCCCAGTTGGCGAGCCTTCTTCAACCGTTCTTCGGCACTAGTGGCACTGATGATGAACGTCTTCCAGTCCTTGAATTGACTTTTGCCCATCCAGAGACTGATTGTAGGGAGCAATCTTTTTTGGCAAATTTCAATCAAGGAGGAATCCGGGTTACCAGACGGCAACTTCATCGCAGTTTGGCAAAACCGCTCAATATAGTTCTTCGTCAGCTCCTTCTCCCCTTGGACGACGTCCATGAGAGTGGACATTATGACGTCCTGTCCTACTTCGTAGAATCTCAACAAGAACATGCGCTTGAAGCCGGTGAAGGAGTGGATGCAGTTGTCTGGCAGGTTGCGATACCAATCGAAGGCGACTCCTTCCAGTGCCCCGATGAATAATCGTGTAAGGATAGCATCGTCATGGGGCAGATGGTCGGTAGTGACCTCGAAGTAAGTGATGTACCGACTTACTGAGGTCTTGCCATCATAGGGATTGATATTGAACGGCTTATATCTTGGTGGGAAAGGGACATCCCTCCATGCAGCAGGGTATGGTTGCCGTATTCTGAGGTCTTAAGAGGTCTCTCGAGCATGAAACATGGCTCGGAGCTCCTGGACCTCTCTTCTTGCTTCCCTGGCCTCATCCACAGCGGTTGGGGCCGTCGTTTTAGGAGGATTATTGCCCGGGTTCTGTGCCGCTGAGTTCGAGTCTGCATTGACCGTGGGACCCGTGCTTGTTTGACCAGGCGTACCTCCTTGCAGAGTAGAAAGAGCCGCCTTGATCTCGTCTGCAGACTTGACCAAGGCATGCAGTATGGCCTCCAGAGTGTCGATGCGTTGGCGATCACTGGAACCCCCTTGGTTGCTGTCCGTCATGAACACCGTCTTCACATGAGGAGTGGTGGAAGGAACGGCGGAAGATGTGCCCTCCGAGTCATACCCATGTACCGAAAAGTTATCGGGGTATGTGGGAATGTTCTCTTCTGGTTCGGACTCGGAGGGGACAGTACCCCCAGCCTCAGAACTTGCTTCATCTTGAGAGTCGTGAATGTCCTCGGGAATGTCAGCATCTGCTGCATCTGATGGGAGAGTTGTTTCTTCGGGCTTGCCTCCTTGGAACATCGGATTATCGTGGATGTTCGGAGGAGTGCTACCCCCCGTTCCAGCGACCCCCAGTGATATGGATGACGAATCTCCCACTGTAGCAGATTTTGTCTTTGAACGGGTGCCTTAGAAAACTCCGGTGGAGGACAACCGTTTAGACGACAGTTTCTTAGCTGTAGTGGTTGATATCTTCGGACTGGAGATGCTTGTCTTCTTCCCTCTCCCCTCGGCGGGGTTTTTCTGATTGGAATTGCAGAGACAATAGGAGGCGCCTCGTCCTCTGAGCTCGAATGTTGTAGCCTTCAGAAGACGGACGACCGGTCTTCTTTTACTGTCGTGTGGTTGCAACAGCAGTTGACGATGATCTGGGTGCAGTGACGTCCATGTGAGGACTCTTTGCACATCGAGCCCCCTTCTCTTTCCTTGCGCTTGTGGAGGATAGCCTCACGCAAGTGAGAGGAACCACTTTGTCCGTTTGTCGCCGGGGGCTGGACTCGAGTGGTTCTGTACAAATTCCCATCAGAGGCCCGCATAACGGTATACGGAGCGATCGGATGGTCAGAGGACGGGACAGTCGGCTGGGCTTGCCAAGCCCGTGCCGCCTTGGACTTCTTTACTCTAGCGCATGAGGGCACATAGTAGGAAGAGTCCAAGTGATACTGGAGAGAATCAGACATGTCCTCTTGGGAGCACAAGAGATCAGGACCATAGGAGAGGCAGTCGAAGACAGAGCCACGTGGAGTAGACGTCATGCGGCTGGCATCAACAATCTTCATGCGGCTAGCAGTCGTAGCCGCATGAATCTTCTCCATGCGGCTGGAAATCCTGGCCGTATGAGTATTCTCCATGCGGCTGGAGATCCTGGCCGCATGAGTACTATGCATTTGGCTAGCAGTTTCAGCCGCATGGTCATCATTCATGCGGCTGGCAATCTTAGCCGCATGAGTCTTCGCTTTGCGGCTAGAACCCTTGTTCGGTTTCTTTCTGGAGCACATAGAATTGCTCTTTGTCCCTGCAAGTCCAACATCGTAGTGCTTTCCTCTGCCGAACTTGGGGACAACAGAGTCTTCTATGGTTTGAAGTGGGGCCACGCGAGAATCGCCTTCGCCATCTTGGGTAGCAGAGAGTACTCACTCCGTCAAGGGCCTGGGGAGGAGCAAATGATTTTGGCCTCCACTCTTTGCGAGCCTTCGTTGCACGGGTGCGCTTCCGGACCGGGCCAGTGCTTCCTTCGGAGAGCATTTCTTCGAACGCCTGTTGGTCGAAGCGGACGACCATCTTCTGTTGTGTGGAGCCAAGTTTGGCTGCATCCGATTGCGTCACCAACTCCTCAGCCGTGGAGAAGTTTGTCCCCAGCAGAGTCGCCATCATGTTTGCCATAAAATATAAAAGAGCAGAACAGTTTTATGGGAGGACTGGACTTTTACTTCACGTTACAAACTCGTTTGTACAAAGAAAGCCTAGGGACGAAAACCTAGGTACAGCAGTCTAAGTACAATTGTTTATTTTAGATTCTGGGGTGTGATGATAGAGGCTCGAGAAAGCGACGGCCGCTTTGCCTTACTCCTTGGACGATCGGTATGCAGCCTTGGCTCCAAAAGATTGCTGGCGTAGAAGAAATGCTCTTTTTGCTCTCTGGCTATTCTCTCCTTGGGCTCTCTGTATGGTCGTCTGTGTGATTCCTCTCGTATGATTGTCTGATTCTCTTCTTCTGCAAGGGAATGGCACCTTGCTATTTATAGAAATGGGAGGCAATCATTAGGGTTTGTAATGATTGCCTCCTTGAAATGGCGGCGGCCTGTTGATTGGTCAATCTGGGCCATTGGTTTTGAGTGTGATGAATCTGGGCCATTAAGTGTAGATTGCACCAAATCTCATCAGTAATTAATGCTGATTGGAATAAATCTCCCTCCTGATGATCTGCTGATGTCTGCGAATCTGAAATAATAAATTTAATTCATTCTCCCGCCACGTGTCTCCGATTATTGGGATTCGACCCAATCTTTGATTGCAGTAAATCTGAAAAATTGATTGGCTTAAGACACGTGTCCTGGAAACTACTGGGGGGATCTGAGCCGCATAAGGATTGAGCCGCATAAGACTGGCCACGTGTCAGGGCTGCTCCGAGCCATATGTTAATCTGGGCCTCATAATGGGTAGTGAGCCGCATAGAGATGATCCTTACGAGCCGCATAAGGGGGACCTCTGCTTGAGCCGCATAGGGCTATTTCGATCTGAACCGCGTAGGGGAGCTTCGGCCTGAGCCGCATGGGAAGTCTTCGTACGAGCAGCATATGACTGTCCACGTGTCAAGGCTACGTGGCATTTTCTGGATCTCGGGGATTATGTCAGAGATCTCCTCCACTTCCCTAGGGGTCTGTCATTATGACAGAGTCATAATTACGTCTCTGTGTCAGAGTTGTCAGTTGACAGAGCTGTCAGCCGTTAGAGTAATTAATGCAGTATAGGACGGGGGAAAGAACTATTTGCACGCCGTGTGTCTTCTCTTTTGAGCCGCATAGAACGTTTCGAGCCGCATAGTCCCTTGTGCCGCATGAATCTCTGAGCCGCATGGGCTATCTGAGCCGCAGGGGGTTTCCTGGCCGCATGGATCTTTCTTTATCATTTTCCATGCTTCTACAAGCACTAGAAGATAAATTAATGACATAAGCAACTGTGAGAAGAGCCTCACCCCAATAACTGCCTGGCAAGTTTGCTTCTGACAGCAAACACCGCACCCTCTCCATCAGTGTCATGTTCATGCGCTCTGCTACACCATTGAGCTGAGGTGTCTTGGGCGGAGTCTTCTGGTGTCGTATCCCCTGCTCTCTGTAATAAGCATCAAAAGGACCAATGTATTCGCCGCCGTTGTCGGACCGAACACACAATAACTTCTTGCCCGTCTCTCTTTCAATAGAGGCCTGAAACTCTTTGAAAGTAGGCAGCACATGATCCTTGATCTTTAAGGTATAGACCCAAACCTTCCTGGAACAGTTATCAATAAAAGTTAAAAAGTAAGAAGCACCACCAATAGATTTTATCTTCATAGGACCGCAGACATCCGAGTGAATCAACTCGAGCAACGCCGGCTTCCTTGAACTTGGGTGACTTTGAAAAGACACCCTATTTTGCTTTCCAGCTAAGAAGTGAATGCACTTCTCCAACTTTGTAGACTTGAGCCCTGGAATCACCTTCCTGTTCACCAAGTAGCTCATCCCCTTCTCGCTGATGTGGCCGAGCCGCCTGTGCCACAACTCGGTAGACGAATCACTGACTGCGTTCACCTCCTGTGCTCCCTGTGCGCTCCCCTCCATATAGTAGAGACCGGACTTCTTGCTTCCTCTGGCAATCACTATCGAACCTCTAGAAAGCTTCCACTGACTATTCCCGAAGAGACTAAAGAATCCCTCGTCATCCAACCTTCGAACCGACACCATGTTGAAATGGATGTCAGGGACATGACGAACATCTTTGAGAACAAGAACTGCACCCGTCTTCATCCTTAAATGCACATCTCCAACGGCAACCGCCTTTGACACATCTCCATTGCCCATCTTCAACACTCTACAGTCGCCTATCGTGTAAGTGGCAAATAGTGCCATGTTGTGAGATACATGTGCTGAAGCCCCTCAGTCCACCAGCCAAGAATTGTCATCGTAGGCGAGGTTTGTGATAACCTCATCACCTATGACGATCACATCGCCTCCATGTATCGAGGCTGTCGCTGTAGCGTTCTCATCTTGCTTCTCCTTGTCGCCCTTCTTTTCTCTCTTCCAAGCGAAACATATCCGCTTGATGTGGCCCTTCTTGCCACAGTGGTAACACTCCGAGTCCTCGTACCGACCCTTGGACTTTCCCCTGCTCTTGTCTCTGCCACCACTGGACCCCTGCTTTTGCCCCTTCTACGGTTCTCTGAAACCAATGCCTCTGAGTGGTGGGATGTGGATGAAGTGTCCTGAGAACGTCTCCGCATCTCTTCATTCAGCACCCCGCTTTTGGCAAACTTCAGACTGACCACGCCTTCTGGAGCAGAAGCGATTATAGATACTCGTACGATCTCCCATGAGTCTGGCAATGTACATAGCAACCAAAGTCCTTGAACCTCGTCGTCGAACTTGACTCCTATCGAGGATAACTGGTCCACCACGCCCTGGAACTCACTCAAGGGATCTGTAATGGATGCACCATCTTTGTACCGCAGACCTATCATCACCCGGATTAGGAACAGTTTGTTTATCCCGGTCTTTTTCGCGTACAAAGATTTCAGCTTCTCCCACAACGTCTTCGCATGCTCAATATTGGCAACGTGGTTGTACACGTTCTCGTCAACGAACTGTCGCATATACCCACACACCTGTATATGCTCGAAGTTCCAGTCCTCATCGGATTTGTCACTGGGCTTCTCGGATGCAAATACTGGAAGATGCAGCTTCTTGACGAACAGCAAATCCTTCATCTTGCTCCGCCAATAATGGTAGTTGGTACCATTCAGGTTCACCATGCACACCAGCTTCGCGTCCATCTCTGCTTCCTGGTTTGACTGTCAATTCCTGACACTTCTTTGAACCAAAAACTCTGATACCACTCTGTTGGGAATGAAGCGCGAAAATCGTTCCCCCAAACCAGAAAGTCCTGCGAGAGAACCGAGCAAAAGCACACAAACCAAAAATGCCAAACACAATCGCAGACACAAAGATTTTTGACATGGAAAATCCTTGCGGAAAAAACCACGGGACGATCGGAGTCCAACCCTGAAGAACCTCCACTAATGGAATAAAGAGAATACACCCTCTACAAGCTCCTCCCGATCCAACACGGATCACCACAACTCATTTGAAAGAAGAAATTTTTGATTGCGGACTCCGAAGAACAAGAGATGCCGAAAAATTATTCGAAGCAATCTCTCCTTCACAATAGTCCTTAATCCCCTCTCTCTCTCTCTCTCTCTCTCAAAGATTGTAAAGTACTCTTGTTTTTTACATGATTTTAAAACTAGCATGCATCACCCTTTTATAAGCCCTTGGTAATCCATACATGGAAGGCCAATATATATATGGAAACTTCTAATATGCATCAATCATATATTTAATGGAAATCCAATCATAATTGGCTTGCCATAATTGGAAATCCAATAATATGGAAAGCTTATATGAAGGGTCCAATCATAAATATATGATCAAAGTAAATATGGAAATCCAATCATATATTTCCTTACCATATATGTTCCAAAATAGGATCCTTGCACTCCCCGAGCTTCACCGACACACGGATGACGCTCGTCGCTCTCCGGAGTATTCTCCACATAGGTTGGGAATTCCAACCACTCCAACAGTTTTCTTTCCTTTCGGGTGCTTTTACATCAGATTATTCAACTTAACGATCTAAATTGATGTCTCTAAAGCAAGCTATACTTGTTCTTTGTTATTCGGTCGTGGTTGAATCTTCATAGACTTGTATGTCTATATCAATAACATGTCGTGTCCGTAGACACCAACAGAATATGTCAAAGATGATTGTCACATTGGAGGGCCGGTTGTGCAATTAATGCCAAACTATATGTAGCGCGGCCCTCGCCTAAGTATATCACAGCCAGTGACATAGAATACTCATCAACAGACGAAGTCTAATTGGATGTTAATTTAAAATTTTGATCATATAATACGATATAATACTCGTTTTCTAGCTATCTGGGACTATTTAAAAAACAAACAAAAATAAACAAACAAACAAACATGACAATTGACCCCAAACAAAATGGTTAAGTAAGGCAAACATTAGTAGTTAGGAGCCTTGTTAGCAATCACCCGAATAAAACTCGTATTATACGCAAATTTTTTCGTATATTTCAGAAACGTATATACTTGCGTACTTTTGAAAGATTCAAATCATTAGGTAAATTTTAAGCATGCGAGGTTTTTAAACGTGTTCCGTATAAATTATTAAAAAATTTGGCCAAAAAAACGTGGTGGGAACTTGTTTAATTAACCAAATTTGGCAACATGTTTAAAAATGTGAAGTTTCTAAGCTCAATATTTCCATTAATCCAGATTTGACCCATTTTTTTAACGTATTTTATTTGCACTGTGCCGATTTATAGTCGTATTTTTGTCTTTCTGAATTTTTTTCATTTGCCGAATTGCTAACAAGGGTTAGGAGGCATCACAATTTCGGCACTTAACTAAAAAAAAAACTTATATCCAATATGTATAATACTTGTTTTCTAGCTATTTGATGGAATATTGACCGATTTCTCGCTTAATATATATATGACACCTCTAGAACCATACTGCATTTATCATTGGAGTTCTTGAGTTTGAGAGAGAGAGAGATGTCTCCAGTTGCAGTCATTGTGCTCAGTATGATAGTTGCAGTGCTTGTAAGTATGCTCCTAAGCTACCACATCAAGAAATGGAAGAGCTCTTCCAAACTACCACCGGGAAGCATGGGTTGGCCACTTGTTGGGGAGGGTTTCTCCTTCCTCAAGTCGAGACCCATAGGAACACTCGGAGATTTCATAGAGCAACGAATATCCAGGTATAAATAAATATATGCTTAATTTCTTTCTTAAAATGAATTAATTAACTACGAATACTGCGTTAAGGAGAGGGAGAGGTCAGTAGTCTTGATATTGATGCTGGTTTTAAGTTCATAATGCACAGTTGCATGTTGTATATATCAGGAAGCATATGGAAAAAAATGTTATTCATACTAAACCTGCAGAGAAAATTGTGGCCAGACCTCAACCAAAATATTGAAATTGAGTGCTTGTGTTAACTTGATGATCTGTAATGTAATGTTAACGTTATTTGCAAGGTTCGCAGTATCGATATCGGACTGTTCCTATGAGAATTGATATTGGCGACATCGGCTGATTCGGATAGGAGTATCGGCTACTTTGTTATCGGAAACAAATAATTATGGAAAGTAATTTTTTTATATATATATTTTGGTATAATTTTAAATATTTTCATAAGAGTTTCTTAGTAGTTTTAAAATTTAATGAAATATTATTCACCTTTGCCGATTTGTTAACTGCTATATATAGATAAATTTTCTTCTTTTACATGGTTTTACAACCTTACTATGTATTTACACCCTTGCTAATTTGTTTTTATTTTTTTTGTTCAATTTTCTTTATCGAATTGACTGAAAAGAGAATCCCCCAATATCGATATCGGTCGCTCAGTATCGATATCGGATCGGATCGGGACATGCCAAACCATATCGATATCGGCAGTATCGGACCGGTATAGGCCGTAACGGATCGATATCGGCCGATACTGCAAACTATGCTTATCTGAGTTCCGTAAGATCACTAAAATAGGTGTTGAACTTAAGGATGATTCTGTTGATTCCTTAATAAGGACTTTATGTCATAAATAAAATTTAAAAAAACCCGGTTATTGTAGTTGATCGCTCGATGTTACTAGGGTTACAGACCACTCTTCATTTTATGGTTCTGTCCTGTGCATGCACATACCGCATATGTTCAATACTTCATGTCACATATCATCGCGCGAGTGTCATCTAAACGTTTATTTGCAGATATGGAAAGATGTTTACAACAAACATATTCGGAAAAATAATGATAATTTCAGTTGACCCGGAGTTGAGCCATTTCATGTTACAAAATGGTAAGAAATTATTCGAATATTCCATGCCGAATCATATCAAGGCGCTGATGGATTACTCGGCCGCGACACTAGAGGACACGATAGACGACACGATAGACCACAGGTACTGGAGACCCAGTGTTCTTAGTTTCTTCAGAAGAGAAAAGCTCGAAACAACATCAACCTTGTGCGAAATTGGACTTGTTGCCGATACAGTTGCATCTTGGGAGGACAACTCCATCATATCAGTCGAAGCCGAAGCGAAAAAGGTATAATTGTACTGTATGGTTCGTAGAACAAGTTTTCATGAGATGTTAAAGTGCCAACTCTTTACTTGTACATTTACTAATTAATGTTAAGAGGACTGGCTAACTTATGGTGATAACTCCAATAGTTTGCCTTCTATGCCGGCGCAAACAAAGCCTTGAGCCTAGTCCCGGGGGGCCTTCAATTGGAGAAGCTAAGAAGAATGTACCACTCTCTTTTAAGTGGGCTTTCAAGTTTTCCTCTTAACCTTCCTGGAACTACTTACAAGAAGGCTTTACAAGTATGTTTAAATTTTAAGAGTACAATTACAACATGAGGGTGATGATATATACATTATTGAGACCTTATATTATTTTCGTAAAATCTATTCGATTTCGACATTAATTGTGCTGCAGGCGAAAACCGAGATTCTAGAAATGTTCGACAAGGAAATTGAGGAAAGGATGCAAAGTAGACACACACAAGGAAGCTGCGGAGAAGAGAAGGATGTGCTTGACTGCCTTTTAAACAACACTACTTTCTCAAGGGAGCAAATAAGGAGGGCGCTACATATTGTCATGGTTGGTGCTAATTTCTCATCACCGGGAGTCATATCTTTAGCTATGTATTTGCTCGGAGGGTGTCCTGAAGCTATGAAACAACTACGGGTATGGTACTCTATGTGATGTATAGTTAATTAGCTAGGAAATATATGTTAATTACATGAATTAATAATTTATATGAAACAACTACGGGTTAGTGACTTTAAATCCACAGGAGGAGCATCAAGAAATTAACCGAAGAAGCGGAGACAATATACTAACATGGGAGAATTACAAATGCATGGAATTTACTCACTGTGTAAGTATAACATGAAGTATATATATATATATATATATATATATATATATATATATATATATATATATATATATATATATATATATCCCTCTATGAATTAATTAAGAAGAAATGATGCTATTGATAAAGTAACATATGAAAGAGTGAGTTCACTAACGATGTAATTAATTTCTCTTGGATAAGGTTTTGAACGAGACACTGCGACTTATGAGCCTCTCAAGCACTGGCAGGATAGTGAAAAAGGATGTCCAATTCAAAGGTACGATCAGAGCCAACTATCAAATTTTCAAGAAAACAATGTCTATCGATCCCGTACCGTTAACACTCCTGGCATAGTCGATCGAGCAGATGAATTACTTCACGGTTTACCAGTCAGGATCCTATATAGGGATTGAGTTTTTCGGGTCTTCTTTGATGTATCTTTAGGGTCTCTTGGTGGTGGTGGCGTTTTTTTAAGACCTGCCTGGGATGTAATTAACTTGTGACATTATTTCTTGGGGGAGTATCAAAGTAACTCAATTCTTGTTTTTGTGCTTATATATAGGTCACATAATTCCATGCGGCTCTATACTCGTGAACTCGTACCCTGTTTCACTCCATTTGGACCCTTCAGTATACGAGGATCCTAAAAGCTTTAATCCGTGGAGATGGATGGTAAGTTTATATATATATATATATATATATATATATATATATATATATATATAAGTCCGGATCGAGAGCCCTCCAGCTGGAGCACCCCAAAAGTCTCCAGCTGGTAAGTTTATATATATATATATATATATATATATATATATATATATATATAAGTTCGGATCGGGAGCCCCTCAAAAGCCTCCCTCTTACTGCATCGTTGGATTGAGGGGACGCGCTCGCGGCCCCACACAGCCCGCTCGATCCAACGGTGCACTGGGGGGAGAGGTTGGTTTGCTTTTGGGGGTTGAACAAATAACTTTTTTTTTTTACTACTCGAGAACAACAATCCCCAAATCTATATGTAATTACCTACATGGTTTAGAAGTTAACTTGAAAAGTGGTACTCGTCTGATGAAACTATAGTGTATGCATAATATGTAAAATGCTGTTCCTGGTTTCTAATAAATCTATAAGGGTTTTTTTTGCCTATGTACGTCAGCTATTCCTAGTTTTGTTTGTATTTCTATTTTTGAATATTTACAACCTCTAACCAGCTTGGGTCAACTTCAAAAATTTACTAGCATGTTACGACTAGTGATTTCCTAGTTCCGCGTTGTCATTAATTTGAGGGTTAATCAGATTTTGGATCCCAAAAGTATTTTGAAATTAGCATTTGGGTTCTGAAGTTGTTTAGCTTAAAATTTAGATCCTGAGATGACAGTTGACTCATGTTGACCATCTAAATTCTATTAATATTTATGATATTAGACTTAATGTTCCACAAATAATCTTATTCTTCTTGAGTTCATATTCAATTTATTTATTAGAAAATTTTGGATGGTCAACTCGGGTCAACTCTTATTCTCATCTTAGGATCCAAATCTTAAATTAGACATCTTTAGAACCCACACGTTAATTTTTGAGTATTTTTGGGACCCAAAGTCTAACTAGCTCTTAATTTTATATAATTTTCATATGCTAATTTGACTCTTGTAAACGGACCACTTTTCTCCATATTTCAGTAAGGATGATAACAGATATGTATTAAACTCACTTGAAATTGTAGTATGATCATTAAATAAAAAAAAAAAGATCTGTTAAAAGAAATTAGTAAAGTATTATGACATATTTGTTTTTAGGGTAAATTGTATTGACTACCTCTATGTTTTACTTATTACACGGATCACCCCTACTTTGAAAGTAATTACACATATCACTCTTATAGTCTATTTTCTATAGAAACTTATAACATTGAACACCACTATATTTTATAAAATTTATAATAAAGAGGGGGATGGTCAGTGTAATTATTTTCGGAATAGAGATAGCCTTTGTAATACTCACGAAACATGGAGTATCTGTGTATTTATTTCTTATTTTTAATTGTAACAGGGAAAACCAGGCATGCAAAAATCTAAGAACTTCACTCCATTTGGTGGAGGGCCAACACGATGTCCTGGAGAGACTTTTGCAAGGTTGGAGATTTGTGTGTTCCTTCATCACTTGGTTGTAAAATATGATTGGACGTTCACAGAACCAGATCATCCTGTTCAGACCAAAGGCTTTATTAAATTTCGTAGAGGTCTACCAGTCAAAGTTAAAGCATTGCCCCTCCCCTTACAAACAAAATGAAGGAAGAAACTTGAAAGCACCTAAGATTGTCTCAGTCAAACTTACTTCACATGCATGTATTATTTGCTTGGTATAAGCAAATCCTTGTAGAAGCAATATTAAATGAAATACAAACCTTGCTTTTTATGATTGTATTATGTTAATTCAACCAACATTGATCATGCGATACTTGCCCTTAAAAATAATTTGTAGGCAACTATAAGAAAGTAATTAAATTGTATGTAACAATTGAACTTGACAATATGACCGATAGAGTTCACATTTCACCTACGGAGGTCCTAGTAAGAGTCAAATTTGGATCGCAGTTAGATTTCATCGATTCATGATATCATTTGGTGACAAACACAAGAACAAGCCAAACGATTTTCCATCCTTAATAGCTTTTTTTCTCTCAAACGTGTCAACCATTTTGAGACTGAAATGAGCTTGTTTAAAATACTAGCCCAATAAGCGTTTGAAAAGATGAACGTTCAAACAAATGAAATAAAACGTGACTACAATGCGATTAGTCCTAAAACTTCCACCCCCATTCGTAGAAACCCACTTAGTCGCCTAGTCGGTTAATCACCAAACTTAAAAAGACAACCCTCTTTTAACATTTCAAAAATGTAGCACCCCTAACGAACATTTTTACCACTCACGGCCTAGGTCCAGTGGAAAATTTTAATTTTGTAGAGTAACTTATGAATAATAATAATGAAGTTTTATATGTTCATTTCCTTAAATGAAGCAAACTCATCTAAATAATCACCAAAATAATGACCAAATCTTAGCCTGACAAGACTCGTCAACACAAATCTATACATCATTTATTTTCATTAGATGACTTTATGTTTTTTTTCCCGACTTACTGCATTCAAATCCTTCCAGCAATTATAAAATATTCAATTCCATATATAATCATATTTATAAGCTTAACCGACCTATCACCCAGCCCTCTATATATAAATATGAGTCCCTATATAATGAGCACATCTCCTAAATGAGCATAAGTACAATTATTTACATTGGCAGTATTTTAACTAACTTAGAACCTAATTGTTGAAGGTATCAACTTGTATTTAAAGAAGGCCCATAAAATATTTACAATAAAAGATTCTAAATCTTTCAAGTTTTAACAAATCTCAATTATATTTTCACATATATCCTAAATAGGAAACCTAATTCAATTATATTTCCACATATATTGAAACTTGTGATATATCCCTATATTGAAATCCTAATCATACAAGTCAGGTGTGAACTGGGCCGAGCTAGGCTGAGATGAACCGGCCTAGCCCAGGACAAACTAGGTTTGACCGGACCCGATTCGTGCCCGGCTCAGACCGATCGTACGTGCGGGCCGGGCTAAACCGGATGGCAGAGTGATGGACCCAGCCTGGACCCGTGGCCCGGTTTGGTCGGGCAAGGCTGAATTGGGTCTAGGCCGGGGCGGTACACTGCTGGACAGGGCCCACCCAGTTTTGGGGGAAAAGCCAAAAAAATAAAAAAAATCTTTTACATTCTACCATTTACGTTTTTAAAAAAATACAATTTATGAAGTAAAAGTTAATGTACAACATTACAGGAAAATTTTCCAAAAAAAGTCGAAAGTAAAAATTAATGAGTAAAAGATATTTATTTTACTTCCTACCATTTAGGTTTTAAAACAAATACAAATTAGAAAGTAAAAGTTGATGTACAACATTACAAGAATTTCTTGCAAAAAGATTAGAAAGTAAAAATTAATGAGTAATGTCAAGATAATTGAATGACTAATACAATATTTGCATAATTTAAAAAGACGCATACAATAATACTAGTACATAAAATACAATTAATGACTAATACAACATTATAAAGACTCATACAAGATTACTAATACATAAACTGTGTGATTAATGACTCATACAAGATTACTAGATGTTGATACATGATTTTAAACATCTGCGTAGCTTTCCTGTACCTTGGCTATGGTCTCATTTTAATTGTTTTCTACAATGAAAAGATACAACAAAAACTTTAGTGGAGTATCTTCTTTCGGTACCGCCATTTGCACGCTCATTGAAACTCCGCTAAAATGATGCCAAATTTTTGAATCTGATTCAAACTCTTCTTGCGGTGCGTGTTGAGGTTATTGTTCTTGCGGTTGTTGATCTTGCGGTTGTTGTGGTAGTTGATCATTATCTATGATATAAATCGTCTCCTCACACGAGTTTGCTTGTAAAAATTGTAAGAGGAACGAAATTGTGGTATGATTAGTTTGAAGATTTATGGCCTATTTATAGATTTTTTTTGGGTACAAAATGACCTATTTTACCTCCAAAAAGAGTTGTTATAATGGTATTTTTGGTCATTTTCAGCAAAATGATCAAAATACCCTTCTAAGGGTCTAAAACCAGCAAGTAAAATGTGAGTAAAATGGTCATTTGGCATCCCAACGTTTAAAAACCATAAATTTTTCTTAAAAAAAACCAGCTGAACCGGGCCAATCGGACTAAAATACGGACGGGTCGGACAGGTCCGAGTCGTTGACCGGACTCGGGCCGGCTCAGACCGGGTTTGACCGGGCCGCCTGGCCCAAGTAGCACCATGACATACATGCCTTTCCTAGATCCTTAAATATAATCCAAAACCAAATACACTTCAAACCTACCTACATATATAGGCCGCTTGCTGCTCTCCCTATGTATTATCTAAAATTTTCATGGTTGTCTCCACCTCTTTAAGAAGGAAGATATACATAAAAGGTCAGAGGGAGATATATGTCTGCTTAGAGGGAGACGCATCTTTGTGTTCTTCAGCAGACATGCCTACAGCAAAACGACGACGGTCATGTACGCTGTTGGCGGTCGGAGGTGGTCGACTCTCTTGCCTGAGCTTTTAGTTTCCAATAGTGCAACGACTTCCGTCTGGTCGTGACCGTATCCGTTTCGGTCGGCTGTGTAGTTGGTGGCAGTCGGTACTAGCGGAGGCTCGATATCTCATGCCTCCTACAGCTCCTCTATATTGCTTCATATCGGACTCGCAATATATATATATATAAAGCACAGTGGGTTTTTGGTCCGACCCATGTGCTTTGGTTCAACGATAATGAAAGGACTAAATTGTCCCTCTCTCTATAAGAGAGAATGAGGTCCCATGTTGGGTGCGGAGCAACTGGTTGTTCCAACGGCACCCACGTCTCCATCTCCTCTTGCACCGCCTCTCCCTCCGCCACCTCCGCTCCATCCTCGCGTACGATATCGTCGTCGGCCTCTTCCACAACCCCTTCATCGCAAGCAGCCTCCTCCACCGCGCTGATTTGGTGGAGTGGATGGATTGTATGGATGTATGGATGAAATGTATAGATGAATGTTTTGAAAATGAACTAAAGTGGAGTGATATGTATGGACTGAATATATATATATATATATATATATATATATATATATATATGGGAATAAAAATATATATATATATATATATATATATATATATATATATATATATATATATATATATATATATATATATATATATATATATATATGGGAATAGAGATGGAATGGAGATGGAATGGGGGCTGATTTGAAATCGAAATGGTGAATGGGAATGGGAGACTAAAATGTAATGGACTGAATTGCATGGAAAGGGATGGCTGAATATATATAGGACTGAAATGGATTTAACTGATTGGGAGGGGGCTGAATATATGGGACTGATTTGTTTTGGTTAAGTGGATTCATTAGATTGGAAAATTTGGACTGTTATTGAAGTATAGGGACTGAATATGTGGGCTGGTATGGAATGGGAATGAATGGATTGGATGAATGTTTGGATGAATGAACTGGGAAATGGGGTTGAATGGATGAATGGATGGATGGCTGAATGGCTGAATGGGAAAAAGGGGGGGGTGATATGAACTGCTACTTGCTGCTGCATGTTGCAGCAGCTACTGCTGCTGCATGTTGAAGCAGCTACTGCTGCATCCAAAACCTATTGTTGTCCTGAGGACAACAGCTCCTCCTAAACCTGCTGCTGTCAAGAAGACAGCAGCTCCTCCCCCTCCTTTACTGCTCACTTCCATTCCTCTCTACTCTCTATCACCCTCTCTTCTATCCATCTCTCTAACACTCTCTCTTCTCACTCTCTATATCCCTCAACTCAATTTCCCAATCCACAAACAAACACACACTCTACATACCACTATCCACACACATATACACATTCACACATACATATATATATACACACACACCCCCACATTAATATATATATATATATATATATATATATATATATATATATATATATATATATATATATATATATATAAACATACACAATATAATATATATACATGAATATATATTAAGAACACATTTATAAGAGACACACACACAACTTATCTATATATATAAGATACATGAAAATAAGAAAGGACACTCAAGAACAACATTTATAACATCAAAAAAATCTGATATTAAAATATGTATTAAATTATTTAAACATAAAGACAAACACAAGTGTGTCCAATATTGGGGGTTTCCCACATGGACACAACAATACATCAAAGACACTCCTAATATCTCCAAATGGACACAAATGAAGACACAACCATGGGGGTGATTCCTATGGGTTCAAAACATTCCTAAATGCATGAGGGTTCGATTTAGAGGGTAGATTTTACCTTCCGGGTGGCAAAATCTCAAGGAACTCCTTCCGATACGGCACCGACACGAAGGGATCTCCAAAAGGACACGAACCAATGCAAACTTCTCCAAAACTTAGCTAGCACCTCCTCTTGCTTGAGTAGAGAAGAAATGCAGAAGATTTGGTGGAAGAATGGATTGATTTGGAGATGAAATCAATGGAGGTTCCTCTCAAATTTGGGAAAGAACAAAGGAGGAAGAAATTGTGGCTAAAAATGAAATGAAGATGACTCATCTCCTCTCCCCTTGTGGCCGGCCCAATATGGCTAGGTGTCCCCATTTTGAAATGTCCAAAATGCCCTCTAATGACTCCTATTGGTTCAATTTAAATTAGGTTTTGGTTTGAGGCTAAATTAGTCCAGTTTGAGTCTCTAATCAATCCAACCTAGTCATGAATATTAATCTAACCATACTAACTTAAATATTGTCATATGTGGGCCATGCCTAACTATTGAATGGGTCCCACTAGAGTCAAGGCTACCCGGATCTCCGAAACAAGTCGGATTGAGTTGAAATTCGAACCCGACTCAAATAACCCCAAAACAATATCATAAATAATAAAATAATTCCAAAAAATATTCTAAGATGAAAAATGACCAAAATACCTCTATTCTTGAAATCTGGGGGTGATAAATCTATCCACCTTAAAAAAAATTCGTCCTCAAATTAAAACAAAGCAATCACAAGAAACACATGCAGAAAATAATCCCATTCAAATACTTTTCAAAAAAAATTAGCAATAAAAAAAACTCTTTGAAGCACATCAAATACTTGCAAATAAAAACTGATATGTGTCCGATGCGGACACGAAACCAACACAAAATCACTCCTATCAAAAGTCAAAATAAACCATCACCAATGCAATAAATATCAAAATAATTCAAATAGGTCAAATGACCAAAACACCCTTAGGCCAGTAATGATATTAAAAATATTCTAATCACATGGTTTGGCTCTAGGTCAAGCAGTCTCTAGGGTTTCACTAGCAACACATCAAAATCACAAGTCATGGCTTTAATAGTTTTAAATGATAAAAAAATCTCCAAAATTATATCATGATCTAAATGTCAATAAATAAATGATTAAAATTACAAAAGTCAAAATTACCCTTAATTTAGAAACTGGGTGCTACAAGTTCCTCGAAATTAAGATGCTAGTTCTCCTTATAGGTCAAGCACCCCACAAACATAGTCTCAAAATCATACAGTTCGATAATCATATGCGTCTGTCCAAAATTATGATACTCAGAATCTTCGTCATGCTAGTGAGCAGGGCGACGATAATCACAGAGTCCTCGACTAAGGTACATGCCTCTAGAATCATGGTATTTAAATTTTTGCACTGCCGCATGCTTGGCCGCAAAAATATTAAATTCTCACACCCGAGAAATACGTCCATAATCCGACTATATGTCCTCACTATGCCTGCTAACATGACCATAGAAGACTCTAAAATCCTATAATCGAGGCGACCTAGCCCATACGACGACTTATCTCAGAGGAAAAAATCAAAATCATATTACAAGAATAACAGAAAAAAATTGACCAATTAACAAGAAACATATAGAAATGAATTTCAAGACAGTTATAAGGAGGCAAATGCATGGAATCGAAGATTGGAACCTGCAATCTGCCCTGTTACTACCTGTGTGTCCTCGACTGCCAAGGCGAAAGCTCGCCCCTGCTGGCCTCCCCTAGCCTGCTGCACTCTGTTCTGGCCTCCTTAGACTCCACGAGCGTGTCAATCATTCAACTGGTGGTCGGGCGCCCCACAGTATAGACATACGCCCAACCTCTTCCTACGGGCCTCTCGACTGTGTCCTAGTTTCCTGCAGAAGCTGTACAGAGTAATCTGCCTCTGCCCTATCTGTTGTGCTGGTGGGCATGTGCTGGTGTCTGCTGAATCTGTAACAGAGGCTGCTGTTGAAACTGCCTCTGCTGAAAGTGAGGGCGCTTCACCGACCCTGCACTAGAGCTCGCACCAAGAACATCGCTGCCCCTCTTCGGCTTGAGGCCGAAGTCCTCCTCTGATATCTGTGCCTCATCAGTATCTGCTCGAAGGTCGCATCGCGTCGCCCGAAAGTATGAGTGCAAACCGCATGAATAAGGCCCCTCTGAAACTTTCGGGCCTTATACCCCTCATTCTGGATCAGATCTGCTGCAAACCTACTCAAGTGGAAGAACTTTGCTGCATACTCGTCCACCGACGAGTTCCCCTGCACCAATCCGATGAACTGGGCCTCCAGAGCTGTAAGAGCCACGTCGGGGTAGAACTTCTCCTTAAAGAGCTGCCTGAAGTTCTTCCATGTCAAACCCTTCACCGATGCACGAGGATCCGTACGAAACCAAATCAAGGCGATATCGAAAAACTAACTCGCCGTAGATGTCACCCAAAGCCCTTTCGGGACCTCTGCTAACTCCAGGCTCCGCTGGACATCCTCCAACCAGTCATCTGCATACATGATACCCTTGGTACCCTTGAAGTCCCTCGGTTTCATCTTTCTAAAATCCAGACATGTGTCAGGCCTCCCCTGACCCTGCTGCTGCTGAACTGGGCACCCTAAACTGTACCCGATACTACCCTTTCAACTGTTGCCATCGCCAGCTGGTGGGAGTTCTCCATGCTCTTTTGTAGCACCTCTGTCTGGCGGTGAGATGCGTCAGCCTGATGCTGCTGTGCCTCTGCCTGGGCCCTTTGGGTCTGCATCATCTGCTGTACAAGGGCCATTATCTGCTGTACATCTGTCGGTAGCGGAGGTGGCGGTGGAATAGTCTCAGGAATGACAATGGACGGTCCTGCAGCTTAAAGTGGAGGACCTCCTGGAACTGTCGCTGCTACTCCCGCCTGAAGGGCAAGAACTGAGGTGGCAGCTCCCTCAACTGCAGCTTCCGTAGCCGGAGGTAGAGGTCCTATCGGATCGGGCCTCTCTGGAACAGCACTAGGTCCTGCAACCTGAGAGCGAGTAATCGTCATCCTGAGGACGGATTGAAACAAGGAATCAATATGGCACATGATAAGAAAAATCAAGGAATGACAATTGAATTCAAATGCAAGAAGAGTTGTCATGGTAATCAAAAGATCAAATATTTCCTAAAATGTGATTGAGTAACTCCTATCATATCCTAGATCTTATGTCCTAATCGCAGGATCGTAATTAGTACTCTAAGTCGAGCACCATTACAAGATTGTACTAATTACGACATCGACCTGCATGGGCCACCACAAAAATGTGTCATGACCTGCACCTTGGGGAAGGGCATGAGAACGTGGGTACGTCCAGCCTACACCACAGAATCGACGGTAGAACGCTGTATAGGTTGTCTATAAATACTACAACTAGACAAAATATAAGGGTACTTGTCATCTCCGCACGGAGGTATAATATGGCATAACTCAATCACAAGACAAACTAGGATAGATAGCACGAAATAGAAATATAAAAGAAGAAAAAACTGGAAAAGTGTTCAAGATCCAACACAAGCCCAGAGATATAAACACATTACAGAATCTCAAAATATAATATAAACTACCACAGTCTGAAAATACTAGCTGGATCACAGTCCAGGCAAACCTAACTAAGCTATACTAGTCCAGGTGTGCAAAATCTAGTGGCTCAACTACCACGCAACAGTCCTGGACTAAGTCTCCATCTACCTCGACCCCATAGTAGGTCAAGCAGTCTGCCTCAAAATCATCTGTAATATATCAACGGTATCCTGTCAGAAAAATGAGCAAGTACAAACACTAACAGCAATTTCATATGAATTGACAAATTCTATAAGAGACATCATAATGAAATACAAGACAAAATCAACAGAAAATATATAACAGGATGTGAGTACTTAATATCATAACATGGTAAAAAAGTATTAAATGTAGAACTAAGTAGGATATATGATATAATAATATAAATATAAAATGTACCATGAATTATTAGAGCGTTATGTGATCGGATTGGAAAACAGGACAGACTATCCACTTGGCCCGACAATTACAAGAAAATTACTGAAAAGGGTTATGCCGGCCAACCTGGATAACGAGCACAAGGAATAAGATCTCGCTACACCCTACGTGAAGTGAGAGTGGCATAAGCACAAAATATAGTGACAGGGTGGTATTGATCACACAACCCTTAATAATTTCTCATCTCCGAGTAGTATAATGGATCCGGACATGACACGTCATGACACGGGATTCCCTAAGAGGGTAGCTACTCCCTCTTAGGAATCGATGTCTATACAAGTACAGGAAACAAGACAAAAAATGTACCAATATACCAAGAAAATCTAGGAACAACATCTCATGTTATGATCCGACGTATACTAGTCCGTGAACCATCGTGTCAAAAATCAAATAAGACACTACGACTGAATCGGATATAGCAGATATCAAGCCAATAAAAATTATCAGTGAATGTACTCGTCTGTGGTCCTGCGCTGCTAAGGTGAACAGATGCTCAGAGTAATCACAGACCTAAAGATGAGATACCGTAAGTCAAAACAGGGTTTAATAATGAAAGGGAAACTAATCAAGTCATGATATGAAGTCTAAGTCAAACTAGGTCATACTGAGCCAAACTAGAACAAACAAGGTCACAGGAAATCAATCCAAGTCAAACTAGGTCAAACTGGGTCAAAAGTTAACTTATAGTTGACTTTTGGTCAACTGATCAACTCTGGTCAACTCTAGGTCAACCCTAGATCAAATTAATCAAATGTTGACTAACAGTTAAATTTTAGTCAACTGGTCAACTCTGCTTTAGTTTCGGGTCAATTCTAGTCACTTTTAGGCTAAGTTTGACTTTCGGTTGACTTTTGTTGACTTTTGGTCAAAACTGTCAACCGAGGTCAAAACTAGTCTAAGAGCACTAATCCTGACCATTACCAACTAAGGGAACCAAATTCTACTTATATCTTAACACCTTAAACTCATACCTTGGCTTCTAGGTAATTACCTTAACTTACCCTATTACCTTATCAAGGTAAACTCACTACCAAGCCTCTACTTAGTTCTAGGCACTTTTCTATCTCAACATGGTATCCTAATACCATGCCCTCGTATCTCGATACCATACCATGGTATCTTGATACTCTAACTTCATATCTTGAAGTATCTAATACCTTATCTTGTAAATAAAGTAAATCCTATTTACCCTAAGATACCAAATTGGTATCATATGATACCACTCAACTCTTGCTTTAATATCTATAGCCATAAACTAACTCATCTATAATATTAGACACCACTCTTAACTCAAATACCATATCTAACATGTAACTCACTCTCTAACACAACACACTAACTTACCTTACCTTGCTAACATGATAACTCCCTATTTAACCTCTCATAGACACTCGCACACACATACATACATAGATCATAGGAGTCTGAAAATGTGGACTGAAATGGATGTATGGATGGTGGATGTATAGACTGATTTGTGAGAATGGAATGAAATGTATTGTAGACTGAAATATATATATATATATATATATATATATATATATATATATATATATATATATATATCTATATATATAATATATATATATATATAAGAATTGAATATGGGATGGATGACTATGATAAAGTGGATGGATTGTTTGAATGTAATGGGAATGGTGAATGGATGAAATGGGACTCAATGTATGGACTGATTTGGTAGAGTGGATGGATTGTATGGATGTATGGATGAAATGTATGGATGATGTTTTGAAAATGAAGTGAAGTGGAAGTGATATGTAAGGACTGAATTTATATATATATATATATATATATATATATATATATATATATATATATATATATATATATATATATATATATATATATGGGAATAGAGATGGAATGGGGGCTGATTCGAAATCGAAATGGTGAATGGGAATGGGTGACTGAAATGTAATAGACTGAATTGCATGGAATAGGATGACTGAATATATATAGGTCTGAAATGGATTTAACTGAATGGGAGGGGACTGAATATATGGAACTTATTTGTGATGGTTAAGTGGATTGATTAGATGGAAAAATATGGACTGTTATTGAAGTATAGGGACTGAATATGTGGGCTGGTATGGACTGGGAATGAATGGATTGGATGAATGTTTGGATGAATGAATTAGAAAATAGGATTGAATGTATGAATGGATGGATGGCTGAATGAGTGAACGGTTGAATGGCTGAATGGGAAAAGGAGGGGGGCTGATATGAACTGCTATTGCTGCTGCATGTTGCAGTATCTACTGCTGTATCCAAAACCTGCTGTTGTCCTGAGGACAACAGTTCCTCCTAAACCTGCTGCTTTCAAGAAGACAGCAGCTCCTCCCCCTCCTTCATTGCTCACTTCCATTCCTCTCTAGTCTCTATCACCCTCTCTTCTATCCATCTCTCTAACACTCTCTCTTCTCACTCTCTATATCCCTCAACTCAATTTCCCAATCCACAAACAAACACACACTCTACATACCACTATCCACACACATATACACATTCACACATACATATATATATACACACACACCTACATGAATATATATATATATATATATATATATATATATATATATATATAAACACACACAATCTAATATATATACATGAATATATATTAAGAACACATTTATAAGAGACACACACACACACAACTTATATATATATATATATATATATTATATATATATATATATATATATATATATATATATATATATATATATATATATATAAACACACAATGTGTTCTTAATATATATTCATGTATATATATTAGATTGTGATGAGGAGGAGCTAGCTTACTGTTCACTCCTAACTGGAGATCCAACATTTTTAGGTGATTGTGATGAGGAGGAGCTAGCTTACTGTTCTTTCTACGGGCCTGACTTGGATCTCGCAGATTTGGCTGAACCAGAACCAGGAACCCTAGAACCATAGATCTTGTCATAGTTTCTTTTCCTTATTTGTTTCGAACAATTGTAATAAATGAATTGTGTTGTTGTCTTATTTCCATTTCAGACTAGTTTCAGTTTAAATAAAAATATTTTATTTTCGTTAGATATTTTGCCAGTTGTATTTTACTGCTTGATACAGCTTATTGTCGCCGTCTCACAACGGTGCAGGCTGGATATGATCCGACTAGACCCATTATATTGGAATCGGGTCGTGACATATTTTTAGTGGTGGCCCATGTAGGTTCAGTTCTGTAAATTGATCTAGTCCACTTAGTCTAGACCAGCATGCAGTTCTGTAACTTGACCTAGGTTTAGATGAGACTTTAGGAAAAAAAACTCTAGAAACCACTAGAACACCTAGATTATATTCACCCTGTTACAACATAGGGCCAAAATTATCTATCAATCATATCTATTTTGCTTGCTTATAGTTTCGTATGTTACCTTGCTTATGTTTGTACCTAAACCTTTCAGATAATGACTAATATTCCAAAGCTATTCCTTTGTTGGTTTTATTAAACCATTTCAACTTGACTTTCTTTGAACCAATGGATTAGCTATTTAGTTCGACTCACGCAGCAAATTCTTGAACTTTTATTGGTCTTAAGGAATTATTTTTTTAAAATAATTTCGGTAAAGATCAGTATTCTCGAAGTATTCTGCTGAGAATATTTTCATTTCTTGACTTCCTCCACTCAACTTGAAACCTTATTATCTTTAGGTAACTTCTTAATCAATTCACGGCCTAGAAAGCTTCTAAACTCAATTCTTGAGTATCATGAAGCAGGAACGGTCAGAAAATTGATTCCATTCTATTATTGAGCTTCCTTTAGTCATTGGAAAACTTTTGAATTGTTGAACTATTCCTTTGAAATTCCTATGGACAAAGTTGAGAAAATATTCAATGACCAAGTATGGCTTTGCATATATGTGTTGCAGCCATTTACCTGAATTATTAAAAATGCAAGTTTAGTGCAGCTAGTTGCGCACTGGCGAGGCATAGACTCTAAGTTGAAGTAATTTCAAGTGTTCATAGATTTTCGAATATTATTGAGACTATGTCCTAAATGCATCATATTTGTCCCATATGTTGTTCAGCAATGAAATGGATAAAGTTGATAGACTACTCGGTAACCTATCATTATTCAAGTTATGGAGCCAAAAATTTACTGCAGTCAGGTGCACTCTGGCGAGGCATGAATTTGAGGCAAAATGACTTCGAATATATTTGGTTTTCGAATATTATTAAGACTATATCCATACCATGGTGATCTTTTTAGCACCATCAAATTATTCTGACTTTTGCCCGATTAGAAGATTTGTATTTCTAACGGTTGTCTCCATTTTCAAAAATATCTTATCCCAGCCAGAAAAATGAATTTCCTATGAAATTCTACTTGATTTTCCTAGAACTTATTATGACCATGTCAATCGCTATTGGCTTAATCTCTTTCAAGGTTCAATTTTAATGTGTTGTACATATTTTGTGGATAGTTATATATTTTTGTAGCTATATATAGTTAGTTGATAGTTATATACGGAAAAAACCTAGATAACAACCTTATTATATTATTCCGGTAAGATCATCCTTAAAGGATCGATATTTTTTCCAATGAGATTAGATAGCTAAGGGTAGAGTTAGCAAAGAAAGTCTAGGATTTGGTAAGGGTCTCCCATGGAGGAAGTGAATTTGGATAAAATATAAGCATGAGAATATGATGATCAAGTAAAGGAATAATTGACGGGGATCAACCTTTATGATTAGACGACTATTGTACCTAGAAGGGACGAATAAAACCATGAAAGAAATAACACAAGCAATTGAATGATAGGTTCTAGGGAAGGAATAAGCAGTGAGGAATTGAGATAAGACCATTAGTATACAACTTTGGAAAGGAGCAACTGAGTTTGCAATTTCTACCAAACTTTAGAGGCTCATATTGGTTATGATAAGAATTATTGGGATTTTGTGATATTTTGCTAATGTGTTTGGATGAGAACGAATGATATGTGCATGGTTAAAGATTAAAATTGATTAGCGATTATAATTTGGTCAATTGATTTCAAGAATTGAAAATTCTCGAATATAGATCATAGATTAACTTTCTAAGGATTTACTATGACAAGTGAAGATTGTGACTTTGATGTAGTCAGTTTGGAAGAATGGCTGACAATAGAAAATTGATGTCTATAAAATGATTTGATTGAGAGAAATACTTAAATTTGAAATACATTTGGCATACGAGTTACATACAACGACGGATGGAAGTTTGATTTATATGATCTATGATTCCAAATAGGTTTAGTTTTAATACCTTGGCAGCTGCCTTAGTTTTCTGTAGATTCTGAGAGTTCAGCTAGTTAGCGAGTTAGAGATTGGTTTTTGCATGTGTATTAATAAGATTTTATCTTGTAAGTTATTTTTTTGCATACCCTATCTTTTGACCCTTGAAATAGTGATACAATATTCTTTCTATTCCCCTTTGATTATCACTCAGTTCTCAACGGAAATATCTTATCCGATTATATTCCTATCATAGCTATATTATTCTAATCACCCTCGATATCCTACTATCATACAACTTGCTGATTTTTCTTGATCACAAACCCTTATACCCCATTCCAATTTGATTTGGATTTTTAGTTCCTCATTTCAGAAGATACTATTACTCTTTATCTTCTCAATAAACTGTTGACGTTCGTTTCTTCTTGCATTTTTTGTTTCATGAGACCTCATTTGATTTTCTTCTATTTTATGATCATATTTTAATCGTACCTAGATTTTACTTGTGTCTAAAAATAATTTTTGATCACAACAATATTCCAACTCTATCTCAGATCATATATAGATAATTCTGATCGTGCCTATATTTTATCATTGTACCTAGTGATCATGCCTCGAATTCGATTATGCCTGATGGTTTAAATCTGGAACGATTTATAGCAGAGATTTTTTTGAGTATATGAGTTGTGGAATAAAGATGAGGTAATTATGAACACTTGTGACTTGTGATTTGAATCAATGAAAGGATAATTAGTGATGCGAATACCAAGCAAATTAACATTGCAGATTAGATGTTGTTTAATGATAAGCATAGAGATGTACTTTAGAAAGATGCATGATGAATCAAAAGATATATAAAGGACGAAACAAGAAATTTTGGACTTAAGATGTAACTAATTAAGTATGGCAATTGTATGAATTAAAGGGTGCAAAAGATTTTAAATCAGAAACCAAAGATTGAAGGATTGTAAATAATACAAGGTTGGGGGATGAAATAAGATATATTTTTAACAGAGAAAAGTTTGGTCAAATGATACAGCGAAATCAAGATGAACTGTTCGAGCTTAAAACAAGATAAATAAATTTATTGAGAATTCAGGATCAAATAGGTAAATGAGGATTTGAAATCAAGATATATACGTGTTGGTGAAAATAGACATTTAGATAAATTACAGAGTGATCACATATGAGTACAAAAGATAAACAAGGAATGATGAAAATTTCACTGATCATAACAAATTAGAGTATTGAAACGTGATATTGGATTTTAAATGTGATATTGGGTTATTAAGGCTTGAAACTAGAGTATTAAGATAAGACGGAGTGTACCAAATTATAATATTTTGGGTAGAAATGAATAAGATGTATAAGAACATAATGGAACACATGTAGTAGTATGCTATAGAATTAAATTTTGGGACATATATCTACTGGATTAGCAAGCTGAAGGAAGTACAATATATATGGAAGAAAATATTATATGTGTTTAGTAAAAAAAAGGTGGGGAGACAAATTTTCTAAGATGATGACGGTAATTGACAATTCAGGAATGAAAACAGAAATCCATAATTGCGGATAGTGACTGTGTTTCTAAGGAGGAAAGAATATTATTTGAGAATAGTGGATAATATTGATGAAGATATTGTATTAGATGGTTTTGCTATAGGACAATTCGCTAGTTAGGCATAAGGCTGTTGAGGAAGAATACCCAGGCTGGTTTGAGGCATGATTGCAGGATTGTATCCCGGCCCTTATCTTTGAAATTTCGAGGATAAACTTTTCTAAGGAAGGAAGGTTGTGAAGCCCACAATTTGTATATGATAATTGTATTTGTGTTATTAATTAATTGAGTTTGTCTTGGGCCTCTTTTATTAATTTTTTGATTAGTTCTCTCTTTGGAGCCCAAACACAAGTCCAAACCCATTTAACTTACCCATTCTCCGTACTCCCCGGTTCTCCCTCTCAGATCCGTACCCAGTGCCCCACGTACCCATTCCCTCTTCTCCATTACGTATCTCTCCCAGAAGCAGAAACCCATCTCTCACAGAAAAGGAAACTCCCATTTTTCTACCTTCACAAAAACCCTTACATCTCTCAATCTACTCCACCAAATCCAAATCCGAAGGCACCACCGAACTCCCCACGCCGCCCTCTCCGAATCCAGACCCCTCTCCGAATCCAGACCCCTCTCCCCACGCTGCGCTGGCCCCCGACAGCACGTCCCCGCCCACGTCAACCGACAGCGCGATCCCCGCCCGCACGCCCGACCAGCCCGCCCCAGCCGGCGTGCGCCCTCCCGCGTGTGTCAGCCCCCGCATGCTCGTGCGTGCACATGTCCGTGTCCGACTTCCTTTGGGCGTCCCAACGCTTCGTTCCGAGTCTGAGGCCTCCCCTCGGTGCTCCTTCGTGCAAACTGTTGGTAAATTCCTGTTCCGAATACCTTCTGTCATTTTCACAGAATCCATTTTATGTCCTGGCCAATTGGAATAGTTTAGTTCTGTAGTAATAATGTTGGTTCATTGTGTAGGAATGTGTTAGTATAATGGTTATCATAGAAATTATTGATTAAGAAGTAAATATTGTGAGATTATTATTTGTGTTTGTATTAGAGTTGCTGTAATAATAGTATAAATGGTCTATTACTATTAATTAGTTTCACCAAAATATTATTAATATTATTTGATTGTCACTAGAAAACTTATATATATTTCTAAACACGTTTTATACCAAAAACTTTCAATAATTAGAATAGATAATAAAAAGATATTAGTTCTATAAATGATTTTTACTTGCTAAAATAATTAATTTCGGTAAATAAAATGGTTTTTGGCATTAATAACCGAAAATATTTTGCTATTAATTTAAATCGTTAGTTTGGTAAAAATCATATTTTATAAAGTATTATTTTTGGCAATTAAAAGCTATTTTCCTTTTATTATGAAAAATGGTTAAAAATATGTTTTATAAGAAAAAATTATTTTACTAATATTTGATCGGTAAATAATTTCTAATTAGAAAAAAAATATTAGTTTGGAAAACTAAATTCCTTAAAATTATTAATCTCTAAAAATACAATTTAAAATTATTTTCTTAATATTTGTTATTACGACAAAACATATATTTTATTCAAAAATGACTATTTTGTCAATTATTATTTTGTAATAAAATCTATTCTTAAAATATACAATTATTTTCCATTTAGGTTCCCCAACCTACCAGACTCAGCCCATAGTGTTGTTCCTTAGAATTAAAGCGTAGTCCTAGTTACTAAAATCTGGTACTAAGATCTTGTAGGTTCTGATCTCTAAGACTTTAGCAGTTATCTACTTGTTGCTGCCCATGCCGAGGAACCATCTGAGGTAAGTTTCATATCTATTCCATGTCTGTGTTTTTTACTTTAATAATTAAATATATGTATCAGTTGATTTCATATAGTATAGTGACACTGATTCACCGAGGATCCCTCTCGGACTCCACATCGATTGACGGATTGCGGGATTGCTATATTGATATTGACTCATTGACTCGGGGATTGCTTGGGGGAGTAGTATAACGCATGTGACAAAGCCAAAATTCTCGCTTGTCTCTCTCGCGCTAACCTCTACCACACAGGGGGTTGAGTCGTACCGTATGCTATTCATTTCGGCCGAAACGTTAGTATACATATTGCCTCTATCCCAGTCGGTCACAGGCCCTGTTATATACTCAAAATACTAGCATAGCATTGTGTCATATTTGACATTGAGACCATATTGCTTGTTGTCTTTTACTATTATTTACAAAAACATATAAAGTTCTTAAATTGTCTCACATTTTTATTTATTGTTAATTTAGAAATACTAGATGTGGAAAAAATATGTTTATTGTTCACTCCTGACTGAAGATCCAACATTTTTAGGTGATTGGGATGAGGAGGAGCTAGCTTACTGTTCTTTCTACGGCCTGACTTGGGTCTCGCAGATTTGGCTGAACCAGAACCAGGAACCCCAGAACCATATATGTTGGCATAGTTTCTTTTCCTTTATTTGTTTTCGAACAATTGTAATAAATGAATTGTGTTGTTGTCTTATTTCTATTTCAAACCAGTTTCAGTTTAAATAAAAATATTTTATTTCCGTTAGATATTTTGTCAGTTGTGTTTTACTGCTTGATACAGCTTATTGTCGCCATCTCACAACGGTACAGGCTAGACATGGTCCGACTAGACCCATTATATTAGGATCGGGTCGTGACACTACCCGACGTATGACCTGGAGCTAGCAGCGGTCATATTTCCCCTAAAGCTCTGGAAGCATTACCTGTACGGCGAGAGGGTAGATATATACATAGATCATAAAAGTCTCAAGTATGTCTTTACTCAAAAGGAGCTCAACATGCGCCAGAGGCGATGGTTGGAGCTTATGATGGACTTTGATGTCAACCTGCAGTACCATCCGAGTAAGGCTAATGTCGTTACTGATGAGCTTAGCAGGTACCCGATGGCTATGTTTCTAACGAAGGACCGGCATCTGCTAGAGGACAAAGAGAAACTTGGGCTGGAGATTGTACTACCAGAAGCAGTAATATTGAAGCTTAGGAAAGAAGCAATTGTACCAGGAGCAGATTCGCCCATGATGCAACTACAAGTGCAGTCCAGCATAATCAGCAGAGTCAAGGAGACTCAGTTCCAAAATGAGACATTGTGCAAGCTGAGAGATCGAGTGTTAGCCAAAATACTTGAGGGTTTCTCCATAGCTGGAGATGTAGCTTTGAGGCATGGCACGAGGATTTCCCGTGCCAACTGGCGAACTGAGGAACGAGCTGATGAAGGAGGCACATCAGTCACAACATTCTATTCATCTGGGAGCCAACAAGATGTACAAGGATATGAGGGCACATGTATGGTCGCTTGGAATGAAGCAAGACGTGGCAGAATTCATCTCCAGGTGCTTGATCTGTCAACAGGTAAAGGCAGATCATCAGAGGCCAGCAGGTTTGCTGCAACCGCTTCCTATTTCGGAGTGGAAATATGAGCATATCACCATGGATTTTATAACATGATTACTTCGATCCCAAAGAGGAAAGGATGCCATCTAGATAATTGTGGAAAGACTGACCAAGTCTGTCCATTTTATTCCTTTTAAGGTTGGTTTATCCACCAAAATGTTAGCAGCTCTCTACATGAGAAACATATACCGGCTTCATGGAGTTCCAGTCAATATTGTATCATACAGGGATACTCAGTTCACTTCATATTAATGGCAAAGTCTGCAGAAAAGTTTAGGCACATAGCTGAAGTTCAGCACTGTGTACCACCCTCAGACCGACGGACAGTCTGAAAGGACTATTTAGACACTTGAGGATATACTAAGATCATGTGTCTTATAGTTTGGAGGATCTTGGAAAGATAATCTACACCTGGTTGAGTTTTCCTACAATAATAGCTAGCAGGCCAACATCCGGATGATACCATTTCAGGCGTTATATGAACATCGTTGCCGTACACCACTAGCATGGGACGACGTTGGAGATCGAGTCATGTTGGGGCTAGAGATAGTTATAGATGCTGCAAAGAAGATGAAGATGAACTGAGAGACATTGAGGATTGCACAGGACCGCCAAAAGCATTGGACGAACAGTAAATGTCGAAAGTTGGAGTTTGAAGCAAGAGATCAAGTTTTTTTAGGATTTCTCTTACCAGAGGCACTATCAGATTTGGCCAAGCTGGGAAGCTTAGTCCCAGGTATATCGGCCCTTTTTAGGTACTGTGTAGGATTGGAGAAGTAGCTTACATAGTGGCTCTCCCATCCAGTCTCGCAGGTGTGCATAACATCTTCCATGTATCGTAGCTGAGGCATTACGTACCGGATCCGAGCCACGTAGTAGGTCATTCAGAATTGGAAGTTAGACCAAGCCTCACCGTGCCAGAGCAGCCATTGGAGATTATAGATCGCTTGAAGAAGAGATTGATGCACACAGTGATTCCACAAGTCAAGATAGCATGGCGTCACCACTCTCCAAGTGAGGCTATATGGGAGCGAGATGACGAGATACGAGAGAAATATTCTCATCTTTTCTAGGTATGTTCTAACCCTCTCTTTCATTATTGGTTAAAATTTCGAGGGCAAAATTTTTCTAAGGAGGGAAGGTTGTAAAGCCCATTATTTTGTTTGTGACTTAAGCCCATTGGATTATACCCAACATCTTAACCCAACCCATTAACTTAACTAACTGTTTCCCCCACTACCCAGTCTACCCGATCCTCTTTTCCAACCGTACGCCCCCACTAAAATCTCTCCCCCTTCCTCAGAAGCTCCTCCTTCTCCACAGAACCCTTTCCCTCTCCCAAAAACTTTCCAAACTCCTTCTATCTCCCTCTACTCTCGTCCATTCCGAAGCTGAAGCCGTCTCGACGATCCGCACGTCACCCCGATCGATCTAACACTCCAATTAAGGACCTTTCCATCGAATCGATCTGACCCGTCGGTCGACCGGCGACCCCGATCAGTCGTCGCAGTCGCGCCAGCAGCCGCTGGCCTTTCGTCGGATCCCCGCCGGCCCCCACGCACCACAGCCCACGTCAGCACGCTGCCGCGGTGCAAGCTGCGGTGCAAGCTGCGCAAGCCAACACTCCCCGCCCACGCCAGCAGCCGCCAGCGCCTCCGCCGGCACACGCCCGCCGTTCGCCGGCCATCGACCGCCGCTACCGAAGCCCCCTTGTGCCAGAAGCACCCATGCGTGCCCCCGCGCACGCTACAGCACCTTCGTGTGCCCGTGTGCGCCCCTCCGCATGCCCATGTGCGCCCTTCCGTGTGCCATTTTCGTGTGCGATCCGAGTTCGAGGCCTCCCTCGGTACTCCGCAGTCAACCAACCTGTATACCCCTTTCAACCTTCTGTTTATTTCATAGAATATCAAACCCATTCATGTTCCGACCGTAATTGACAGAATAAAGCTCTGTCAATTCCGGAATAGTTAGTTAGTTAGTTAGTTTCCTTTATTCGACCCTATGATTTGTTATAGATTTCTAATAGTAGATTAGTGTGACGGTTAGAATTTGCTTAGTAAAATATGTCACATTATAATGTTTGTATATTAATTAGTAAATTATTAGTTCTAATTATTAATATTAAAATGGTTTACTAAACTTTTAATTATGTTTAATGTAGGATTAATGTTATTTAGATTTAGTGCGTTATTAATATCATTACCGTTAATTTTACGTAATAAAGTACTAAATTAGTTTCAAATTGGTTTTATAACAAAAGTCTATTTATTAATATAGGAATAGTGATTTTAAGCCAAAAGTCCAGTTCTTTATTTATTTATTTGGAAAAATATTATTATCCTACGAAAACGGTTTTTACCATCAAAAATGATTTCTAGGTAATAAACACTTCTCCGTATAAATCTTTAGGTTATTCATATAATTTAAATAATTTTCTCACTAATTACTAATATAAATGATTCTCATATTTTCACTATTAAATGGTTGTTCTTATTAAATAAAAATATTTGCTAAAATATTTCGTTGAGTATGTAAACAAAATACTATTTAATATTTCCAATTATTTTATAAGTAATTCTAATTATAAGTATTAGTAGCGAAAAATTATTTATTGTCTACTAATAAACTTAAGGGTAATATTTCTCGTATTTTACTAAAATAACTGCTTTATTAGAAAAATCGTTTATATATATATTATATGTGATTAAGGAATTAAATGATTATAGCCTTACTCCTCCGAAATACTTTCTTATAATTAAACAAACGATTGATTATTACAAACATTCCCTTGAATGACTTCTAAAATAGAGTATCAATTACTGTAGGTTCAAATCTCGGATTTTAGCTCGAACACCTTCCAGTCATCTTACAGCATCGTAAACACCGAGGCAAGTTCAAACTTACCCAAACTTGTGTTTTAATTAATAATTAATTTTTTTGTATAGTAGGGCTACTGTATCGACACCTGACTCACGGGATCCCTCTTGGATCATACTGACTGTTTACTGAATCATTGACACAGGGATTGGGGGAGTAGCATTAACGCCTGTGGTTAAAGCCCCTTATTGAATCACTGTGGATAGCAGAAGTCCAACCCACTTAGGCCAAAGTCGGACCATGTTCACTAGAACACTTACTGCCTCCATCCCTTGTCGGCCACAGGCTGTTACGTGCTAAAAACACTAATGTTAGCTAAAAACACTACTGTTAGCTATTGCATAACTATTTTTTATTATTATTATCTAAAAAATTATATTTTCGTTATAAACTGCCTCTTGTCTCATTTTTAATTATTTAATAAAATGCTGGAATAGATTTGTATGTCTTGCTCCCTCCTGACTGGAGACAACATTTTTAGGTGATTGTGACGACGAAAAGCTGGCTTATAGTTCTTATTACGGGCCCGATTTGGGCTTCAAGGAATTAGCTGAACCAGGACAGAGGAACCAGGAGTCCTAGATGCACCCTTATGTTTAGTTTCTTTCTTCTCTTTAAAAGTTGTAATAAATAACCAATGTGATAATTGAATATTCATGCTTGTCTTTATTCTATTTAGACTCTTAGTTGTACTTCCAAAATGTTTAATAAAGTTTTATTCCGTTAGAGATTGTTGTTCCTTGCATTTGCTAACGGAGTGATACAGCTTACTGCCGTCGTCTCATAACGGTGCTGGCTGGGCATGATCCGACTAGACCCAGATTATTTGTATCGGGTCATGACACTACTGAGTTGGAGTTAACAATATTTGCAAGATGTTACTATTGGCTCAAGTTATTGCAATGAATTTGAAAGTGAACTTTATTCATCCATACATGTTGCATATTATTCCTAATTGGAATAGAACGACAAGTTCGTTCTGTGCTAACACGTATAAGGATGATTAGGATATTTTGTTCTAACATAGTGAACAAAAATGAAGAACTATATATTCTAGATGATATGAAACATAATTTCTAACATCTATTTACAAATATTATGAACGAAATCGAAAATTCACTAGGGATTAGTTATGATTCCAACCATCGGACTTAAGGAGTAAATAGCTTGAGTTATTGTCAAGACATAAATATTCTTAAAATCATTCATCCTATCCATATATCAAAAATCATGAAACATCCTATTAATCAAACTTGAAAGTTATACACCATAACCTAAATAAAATGATGACTACTCATAATTTGACCAACATAAAATAAATCAACTAAATTCTAAGTAATCCAACTGGACCCAATCTTCAAATGAACTCAGGGTGTACAAACTGGTGCAATAGTCAGCCTTACCATAAATAATAAAATGAAAGAAATCGTATATTTGTCATAAGCACGTATAATTATTGGATTCATAAAGTTGTATAATTAATGTGGAAATAACAATGACATCTAAGTGATAATATTAATTAAAAATAAAATCCAACTAATGTGATGGCATTGCATTAATTCAAAATGGAATCATATTCCATGCAACATGGAGCACATGCAAGGACACCCATTATTGATGATCACAATATTGAACGAGTATAAGATTTTCTATCATACTAATTTTAAACTACCATATAATGTGATAATCGTAAATGAATTGTATTTAGTTGTTTTAATCACAAGTTGTACCAACAAAAATTATGAATCATATGTAACATTGTATCCAGACTCTATTCTATCCAAAAACAAAACCGCTTGGCAGTGTCAATCATATCTTCTTCCCCCCCCCCCCCAAACTTTTGCTTATGCCTATTAAAAAAATGACATGCATAGTTTTCTTTATGCATGTGGAGAACCATGACAGTGCATTACATAGGTAGGAGCAATTTATTCTTGGAAAGACAAATAGAATTTCTAATGGTTACTATGAAAGAGCAGTAGATATAATGCACATTCAATAATGTTAATACTTGAAACTAAACAACATGCTCTCTTAACCACATATCCATAATGCAAAAATGAAGACCAGAAAGTGAAAAAAAACAACAAAAATTATTATTTCAAAACGGGTCAAAACTATTTTGTTAAGTATTTCTTTCTCTTTTTTTAAACAAAGGATGTATCAAATTTTATATCTTGCTTAGTAAGCTTATCAAAGCAAAAAGAAGTTACTAAGATATCAAAATAACATTACAACCGAATTATGCAAAACATATTCTCTACTCTCGTCTCAAGTCAACATGGCTTGTTGAGTTATTTGAATAGCAATTAGGAACGTTCTTAAAAAAATGTCGATGAACAATTGTGACAAGATTGAATCAATTGTTAAAATATTATGTTAAAGAATTACATCAACATGACGGACTATTCTTTAGGAAAAAAATAATAATCTTAAAAATAATAATAATAATAATAATAATAAAGTAATAGTAGCACATTATACTTGTAGCCCATGGCTACAATAATGGTATCTAATATCCTACCACATTTGTTCCATGAAGAGAAATGAAAGACTTCATCCGTCCCAAGAGTACAGAAGCTTTTGCTTTATTAATGAAACATAAGATAAAGGGAATTACTATTTGTCTCTTTACGAGCATTAGAACATGTATCAATTCTTTCACTTAGAAGAATATTTAAACATGTCTTATAATACGAAGAATATTTAAACATAATGTCTTATAAGACAGGAAATAAAAATTGTAAATTGTTAACTAACATATATAAAATGAGGATCAACTCTTACATTGTTGTAAATATTTACTTTTATCTCCTTTAGTAATCTGCAGACAAAATAAACAAATATTGAAAGTTACCTGCTTCCGGGAAGTCGCGCACGTAGCACTGCCCTAAGAGTTGATTTGGGTCTATGTGCTGACTTATTTCGAATGCTTCTAGTGGTAAAAAACCCCCGCTCTACCTGTATCCCGTCGTCGCACACAACTCGGGGGGATTGACCATGACTTAGCCCTTGCCCAGAGCACAAAAAGGATGAACATAAATGTGAAAAGTGGGAGAGATTTTTATGAATAAAAAATATTTTATGTACCAACAACAAGGGAATATGTGAGTATATATAGGAACCATGTCATAAAACCAATATGTCAATGGTCCTTCAATAGGATTTAATAGAAATAAAAGTGTGATAAGGGATAATAATGTGACCAATTAAGAAATGACCCTTAATAGGATTTGATGGAAATAAATGGGATAATAATATGAAGAAAATTGATTTTTTTTTCATTAACAATTCCAACAGAACCTACCTACATATATGGGTTGGCTGTCGCTTGTTGCTCTCCCTTTATATATAAATCCAAATTTTCTTGGTTGTCTCTGTCTCTTTAAGAAGGAAGATATGCTTACAAGATCAGAGGAAGATATATGTCTGCAGTAGAGGGAGATGCATCTTTGTGTTCTTCAACTGACATGCCTGCAGTGAAACAACAACGGTCATGTGCCGGTAGTGGTCGACTCTCTTGCATGAGCTCTTAGTTCCAAATTGCAACGGCTTTCGTCTGGTTGTGGCCGCATCCGTTTCGGTTGTGTGTGTCATTCAGTACTAGTGGATGCTCGACGACATCTCCTGCCTCCTACAACTCCTCTACTATTGCTTCCTACCGGACTCTGCACTATATATATATATATATATATATATATATAGATATATATATATATATATATATATATATATAATGATTTTCTTCTGCAGCACAACTAATGTCAAAATTGAATAGATTTTACGAAAATAATATAAGGTCTCAATAATGTATATATCATCTCCCTCATGTTGTAATTGTACTCTTAAAATTCAAACATACTTGTAAAGCATTCTTGTAAGTAGTTCCAGGAAGATTAAGAGGAAACTTGAAATCCCTCTTAGAAGAGAATGGTACATTTTTCTTAGCTTCTCCAATGGAAGGTCCCCCGGACTTGGCTCAAGGCTTTGTTTGCGCCGGCATCGAAGACAAACTACGGGAATGAATTATCACCATAAGTTAGCAAGACCTTTGCCATTAACTAGTAAATGTACAAGTAAATATACCTTATATATTATAATATATATATATATATTATATATATATATATATATATATATAGCAATTGACCTCTAGCCTACTGGTTAAGAGAGATGCATGTGGCCCGAGTGGTTAGGAGTTCGAATCCCAGTGGGAGCGATTCCAGAAATAATTTACCTGGTTCGAACTCCTGACCACTCGGGCCACATGCATCTCTCTTACCACTAGGCTAGAGGTCATTTGCTATATATATATATATATATATATATATATATATATATATATATATATATATATATATATATATTGTAAACCCCCTAAATTTTTACTATATTTTTATTATTATTTTGGTATTGATTTTTATTTTGGTATCGTACCTCGAGTGCGAATGCGTAAAGACGTAAATACGAGATAATTGTTCATTCATATACAAATATTTTATTATTGTTTTTCTTATGAATATAGAATAAATATGTTGTTTCAATACATAGTATAAACAAATATTTTCATATCAGAAGAACATTTCACGATATTTGCCAAAACCTTTATCTTTTAATTTTGTAAAAGATTATTTTATTTCTAGTTCAAATTAATTTAGAAAATTATATTTTATGTAAATACCTTATTTGCATGGATTACGAATTTTTATTCATATATTTTTTGAATTTTTGAAATTATTTATTATTATTATTATTTTGAAAAGATATTTTGAACTTATTGTGATAATTTAAACTTTGATTATATTTTATTGATTTAATTTAAATAATTTTGATTTAAATATGGGAATCATCTATATTTAATTTGGATTTGAAATTATCTAGATTTAATTGAGTTAGATTTGGATTGGATTTGGATTGAATCGGTTTTAAAATAATTTAAATTAAAAGGAAGATTAATTAAAGGGGGTTTTAAATAAATACTAATCATATTTCTACTAGGAAAACATCTCTATCTATATACTATCCTAACAAAGCAAACTCCAATTTATTTAAATCAAATCCTATCTAATTTAGGAGATAAATCTGAAATAAATACCTATATAAACCCAATACATCCCCCTTCTATCAGCCATAATTCAAAATTTTTTAGTCCATAGAAACTCTAAAATTCGTCATTAGAATTCAGTCCCGCTTTTTAGTAGCAAGAGCAACTTGCAACGACGATATCTCCTAGCTCTGAACTCCGTTTTGCTTCCAGTTTTTTTTTTAAAGCAGCGTATCGATTAAGCTTTTCAAAAACATATTTTAATAGACAAATTCATTCTGTAGATTTCTACAAAATTGTTTGAGTATCTAGTGTCCCAAAAATAAACGGTTTCAGTATTTTTGCGATTTCGGAAGATTCCGGAAACGAAAATGCGATCGCGTTTGGTTTTTCGGAGAGCTAATACAAAACCTATGCCATATCCTAACTTTAGAATTTATTAAATGTAATAGGTGCAGTATTATTTATAATCAGATAATAGACTATTTTTAGCATCTGAAGTTGTACCTACACCTTCCTCTTTGTGTGCTGCTGTTGATTTCGCCAGGACATCATCTTACCTCACTCGACACCAGACAAGACACCTTGCCTTTACTATTTAATTTTTTGCTTAATATCATGCATGCTTTTTCTTATTTTTGTTCTTCTAAATTATATGTAGATGCAAATTACTATATTTTATACAATTGGCTTAGAGTTAAGGGACTACCATCAAATTTAGTGTGTCTCATTGGCTTGTCACGATTACACGAGTTGTGTGTGAGAGTTGTGAGTATCATGTAGTGGTCACTTGCGTGTTGGCTAATCACCCTTGCGCATGCGTAGGATTAACTGTCAATAGATGCATGTTAGAAGACTTGACAATTATCTATTTATAACAAGTGTTGCGGAAGCGACACGTGTTGGTGTGTCGTGGTTACGATGCATGTATAGTACATGGGGGAGGGGACGCTACTAGCGTAGGGGCTACATTTACTTTTTACACATTTTTGGGTGATAGTGACTCGAGGAGCGCTACTTGCTGCCCGGTCGATAGCGTCTCAGATGAGCGCTACTTGACGCCCACTCTCTATTACTTGCTTGCATGAATCCGTTACAGCCCCTGCGTAGAACGTTTCCTCAAGTGCATATCACATAGAATGGTTAGGAACCTTTACTCATGCATAATTTTCTGTTGAGCTTTATTATTCAGTTTATCGGCATGATATTATGTGTCTTGTTACGTCCCTCTGAGGACCTGATTTTTTTTCCCCAGGTGTGTGTTCATATTTTTTTGCAGATGTTCTAGCCAAGGCCGTGATCTTCTCCATTTTTCGAAGATGATTGCTCTTGGTTTCGTTTTATTATTTTGTCGATCGCTTTCTTGTATATTTATTTTATTAAGATAGTTTGGTAGTGGACTTTGTCTCCGCCCAACATTGTACCATAACTGTTCAAGTTGATTCTATCTCTAATTTATTATACATTTGTGGATGATTTAGCATGTCTTGGTTCTCTACATTTTACGCTTATGTATTTAACGAGGAATCCATACATTGGAGTATTTTTTCGTATATCTACAGCTGGCTGTCTACGTACTTAGTCCTACGTATTTTGGGACTGGGGCTTACATGTTTTTGTAGTGGCCCATACAGGTCGAGTTTGTCACTTCGGTTACGCAATTGTACCGATGTGAGCCTGCAATATAGGATTAGAGTCTAGGAATCTCATCCATACAGCTTGACCACTTCCCTTGACCTTTAATTTTGAACTCTCGTTCGACTTCCTTGAATTGCATCTTGCTTGATTCCTTTCTACCGTAAATTCTTATCTTTCGTGCTTAGTGACAGTTAAAGATGACTACACTACTATATACTTATTGGTCAACCATATGGATAGGGTTACATTGGCAATTGGAATACATTTAACTCAAATGGAATTAAAAGGCTTTTTTTAAAAAAAGTTGATTTACTTATTAGTAATTAGTAAAATAGGATATCTAAGGAGTTGTAATCTGAGATTTCTAAGTAGATCATAAGAGGATTGATAGGATTTTATTTTATGCTGCAGAAAAATAGTTGGAATCTATACACAATTGATTTAAGAAATTGTTTTGATTTTCGTATTTTGATATTTATGATCTATTGGGTTATAGCTATACATCTTTGAGCAAATATAAAACTGATTTCAATTTCAAGTTGTGATATTTATTATTTATTGAATATTATTTACGCCTTTGAACAGTTATAATTTGGTTGAAAATGATCTTAGATTTTAAATGTACAGTAGAAATTATTCTCGTACAACTTACGATTTGTATGTTCCTTAATTTCAAATTTTAAGTGGAAGCAGCAAATTTTTTTTATTTTGGGTTTAAAATATTTTTGAAGATATAAAAATAATTTTTGAGAAAGATTTTCAATTTTTAAATTGTGGCATGTGATTTATGATTTACAAATCTATTTAGATTTTGAGTTAAAAAGTTTTGATTATGATTGTCAATAAATTGGTAAAAAAAAGGGAAACAAGATTTATTATGAAGTTTTAGAAATATGTATGGTTTATTGAAGGAAAAAAATCCGAACGTTTTTAAATTATGTTGTCGGATTATGGTTGATAAGTGCATTAAAATATTGAACTTCAATTTTGAGATTGTTTTTCTTGCTAACTCTTTCTGTAGTTATTTGAAAAATTTTGGGTTTTAAAATTTTGATTGATTATGAGATTTTTATGGATTCGTGAATTATGAACTCTTGATTTTCAATAGTTGGATTTGAACGTTAAGTTTTTGGAAAAAGTTAGTAGTAACATAGTAAAAGTTTACTTTGAGATTATTAAAGGAATGAAATTGTTAGCCATAATCTAATTGAACAGCTTAGGTAATACAATTTTGTGGTTTAATTTTTTTTAAAATTTATTGAAAAACTTTTGGAGGAAACTCCAGTTAATTTTCTTTTCTTTTTTTTATTTTAGGCCACTAAGATAACTCTAATGAGTTAGGGGTATTCCAAACTAATTGCCATATCCCTCTTGACCGTGAAGTAGTATATACTTTTCATCTTCCAAATTACATGACTGTGTCTCTATCTTGACACACTCGACCTCTCCCTCAAATCTAGATCTTTTATGGTGCCTTCCATCGTTTAAAATTGTGAAGATGATATGATTGTTCATTGACTGTATTCATCTAATGGACTATCTCTCTCTAGAACTGTATCCCTAAATTATTTTTACGGAGACCTTAATTAATTTTATTTTATGCTTCAACGTGATCTATTTTATTTTCGTATGAGTTGTCACCTTAATGAACTCCCACTTTCTATTTTTGACCTTTGGACGTCCCTTACCATGACTTAGATTTTGGAGCACACACTAGACTTTTCCTCCCAACAACTTTCATATGCAAGACCTAGACGAGCCTACCTTCATATAGGTATCATGTCCCACTAAAATACGCCCCTTTGTGCTCTATTTGCTTGATACGACCTTCGAGTCGTAAGGACTAACTCAATTCTTTACCATTAGAACTATTATATTTTCTAGCCTGCGAATAAGACTCAACCTTGACTAATTCTTTCCACCCAATGTGTGATTGTGTTCTATCCAACTCCTTAAATACTTAACTTTGTGCTTTATCTTGATTGCTTGACCTATTATCCCATCACACTATTAGTTTACTCTTGTAGTTGGGTAGAATGCCTTACGACCTAACTATCCTTATGACCTTAACCAATTCTTAGACAAGTGAACCGTAGGATGACTACATTGGTACCTAGATCCTTAAGTAGTTCGAATAATCTACTCTCTTTCTCTCTAATAATAATCTCATGTGCCTATATTTTTACCATCTTGACTAATGTTGCTACTATAACTAGTTTTGCAAGCTTATCCATCTATCGAGCTTGTTAATGACTTATGCTATCGAGCGCGCCTCACTACATATTGTCTAATTAGAACCGGTGCATGATGTCTGATCAACCGAGTGCACTTTGGTTCGCTTTTTATATCGTTCTAACATGATGGAGACATAGTTAACTTGGCCTCTAGAGTCTCATCCACGTTGCCTTGGCAATTCTCTTTTGAACTATTCATGTCGCCTTTGGAGCACTTATTCGTATTCGATAATACTGCTTCACACTCTTAATAGTCTTTGTCTTTCACTTATTTTGGAATGACAAACGCTCGTACTTGATATCCCCTTAGTTGTCCCACCATATTTGCCAAGATAGTTAGCCACCGACCACCAATGAAACTTATCCCCATCTCGAGTTACTCGTCCTTTCCCTTGACCCTAGATTCATTATCGTGACCATCATTCACTCCCTAAATTAAATTCGTAATTTATTTCCATAGTTATCGAGATCACGATTTTCTAATGCATGTTTGTGTTGAACGTCGTAACTTGATCGATATAACTTTGTACCTTCTCGAACCCCCTACTTATTTTTAATTTCGAGACGAAATTCTTGTAAGTTGGGTAGGATGTAAACCCCCTAAATTTTACTATATTTTTGTATTAATTTATTTGTATTGATTTTTATTTTGGTATCGTACCTCGAGTGCGAATGCGTAAATACGTAATACGAGATATTTGTTGATTCATATACAAATATTTTTTTATTGTTTTTCTTATGAATATAGAATAATATGTTGTTTCATACATAGTATAAACAATATTTTCATATCAGAAGAACATTTCACGATATTGCCAAAACCTTTATCTTTTCTTTTATAAAAGATTATTTTATTTCTAGTTCAAATTAATTTAGAAAACTATTTTATGTAAATACCTTATTTGCATGGATGTATGATTTTTTATTCATATATTTTGGATTTTCAAAATTATTTATTATATTATTTTTTAGAAAAGATATTTTGAACTTATTATGATAATTTAACTTTGATGAGATTTTATTAATTTAATTTAAATAAGTTTGATTTAAATATGGGAATCATCTATATTAAATTTGGATTTGAATTATCTATTTAATTGAGTTGGATTTGGATTGAATCGGTTTTAAAATAATTTAAATTAAAAGAAAGATTAATTAAAGGGTTTTTAAATAAATCTAATCATATTTCTACTAGGAAAACATCTCTATCTATATCCTATCATAACAAAGCAAACTCCAATTTATTTAAATCAAATCCTATCTAATTTAGGAGATAAATCTGAAATAAATACCTATATAAACCCAATACATCCCCCTTCTATCAGCCATAATTCGAAAATATTTTTAGTCCAAGAAACTCTAAAATTCGTCATTAGAATTGAGCCCCACTTTTTAGTAGCAAGAGCCCTTGCAACGACGATATCTCCTAGCTACGAACTCCGTTTTGCTTCCAGTTTTTTTTAAATAAAAGACGTATCGAAGTAAGATTTCCAAAACATATTTTAAATAGACAAATTCATGCTGTAGATTTCTACAAAACTGTTTGAGTATCTAGTGTCCCAAAAAAATGGTTTCAGTATTTTTTGCGATTTCGGGATATTCCGAAAACGAAAATGCGATCCGTTTAGTTTTTCGGAGAGCTAATACAAAATCTATGCCATACCCTAACTTTAGAAATTATTAAATAATGTAATAGGTGCAGTATTATTTATAATCAATAATAGACTATTTTATTTTATATCTGAAGTTGTACCTACACCTTCCTCTTTGTGTGCTGCTGTTGATTCGTCGCCAGGACATCATTTTACCTCACTCCAGACACCAGGCAGACATCTTGCCTTTACTGTTTATTTTTTGCTCAATATCATGCATGCTTTTTCTTATTTTTGTTCTTCTAAATTATATGTAGATACAAATTACTATATTTTATGCAATTGGCTTAGAGTTAAGGGACTACCATCAAATTTAGTGTCTTATTGGCTTGTCCAATTGTACACGAGTTGTGTGTGAGAGTTGTGAGTATCATGTAGTGGTCCTTGCGTGTTGGCTGATCATCCTGCGCATGCGTAGGATTACTGTCAATAGATGCATGTTAGAAGACTTGACAGTTATCTATTATAAACAGTGTTACGGAAGCGACACGTTGGTGGGTCATGGTTACGATGCATGTATAGTATCATGGGGGGAGGGACAGCTCTAGCGTAGGGGCTACATTTACTTTTTACATTTTTGGGTGATAGTGACTCGGAGGAGCGCTACTTGCTGTCCGGCCGATAGCGTCTCGGATGAGCGCTACTTGACGCCCACTCTCTATTACTTGCTTGCGTGAATCCGTTACAGTCCCTGCGTAGAACGTTGTCCTCAAAGTGCATATCACATAGAATGGTTAGGAACCTTTACCATGCATAATTTTCTGTTGAGCTTTATTATTCAGTTTATCGGCATGATATTATGTGTCTTGTTACGTCCCTCTGAGGACTTGGTTTTTTCCCAGGTGTGTGTTCATATTTTTTTGCAGGTGTTCTAGCCAGGCCGTGATCTTCCCCATTTCTCGAAGATGTTTGCTCTTGGTTCGTTTTATCATTTTGTCGATCGCTTTTTGTATATTTATTTCATTAAGATAGTTGGTAGTGGACTTTGTCTCCGCCCGACGATTGTACCATAACTGTTTAAGTTGATTCTATCTCTAATTTATTATACATTTGTGGATGAGATGCATGTCTTGGTTCTCTATATTTTACAGCTTTGTATTTATACGAGGAATCCATACATTGGAGTATTTTTCATATATTTACAGCTGGCATGTCTACGTACTTAGTCCTACATATTTTGGGACTGGACGCTACATGTTTTTGTGGTGGCCCATACAGGTCGAGTTTGTCTTCGATTATGTAATTGTACCGATGTGAGCATGCAATATAGGATTAGAGTCTAAGAATCTCATCCTACAGCTAACCTCTTCCCTTGACCTCAAATTTTGACACTCGTTCGACTTCCTTGAATTGCTCTTGCTTGATTCCTTTCTACCGTAAATTCTATCTTTCGTGCTTTAGTGACAGTTAGAGATGACTACACTACTATATACTTATTGTCAACCATATGGCTAGAAGGGTTACATTGGCAATTGGAATACATTTAAGACTCAAATGGAATTAAAAGGCTTTTTAAAAAAAGTGTGATTTACTTTTAGTAATTAGTAAATAGGATATCTAAGGAGTGTAATCTTGATTTCTAAGTAGTGATCATAAGGATTGATAGGATTTTTTTTTATGCTGCAGAAAATAGTTTGGAATCTATACACAATTGATTTAAGAAATTGTTTTGATTTTCGCATTTGATATTATAATCTATTGGTTATAGCTATACGTCTTTGAGCAAATAACTGATTTCAATTTCAAGTTGTGATATTTATGATTTATTGAATATTAGTATCGCCTTTGAACAGTTATAAATTTGGTTTGAAAATGATCTTAGATTTTAATGTAGTAAAATATTCTCGTACAACTTACGATTTGTATGTTCCTTAAATTTCAAATTTTAAGTGGAAAGCAGCAAATTTTTTTTATTTGGGTTTTAAAATATTTTTGAAGATATAAAAATAATTTTTGAGGAAGATTTTCAATTTTTAAATTGTGGCATATGATTTATGATTTACAAATCTATTTAGATTTGAGTTAAAAGTTTTGATTATGATTGTCAATAAATTGGTAAAAAAAAAAAGGGAAACAGTTTTTTTTATGAGGTTTAGAAAATATGTATGGTTTATTGAAGGAAAAAAAAATCCGAACGTTTTTAATTATGTTGTCGGATTATGGTTGATAAGTGCATTAAATATTGAACTTCAATTTTGAGATTGTTTTTTTCTTGCTAGACTCTTTTCTAGTTATTTGAAAATTTTGGGTTTTAAAATTTTGATTGATTGATTATTTTTGGATTCGTGAATTATGAACTCTTGATTTCAATAGTTGGATTTGAACATTAGTTTTGGAAAAATTAGTATAACATGGTAAAGTTTACTTGAGATTATTAAAGGAAATCAATTGTTAGCCATAATCTATTGAACAGCTTAGAGTAAATACAATTTTGTGGTTAATTTTTTTTAAAATTTTATTGAAAAACTTTTGGAGGAAACTCCAGTTAAATTTTTTTTTTTTTAGGCCACTAGATAACTCTAATGAGTTGGTATTCCATATTAATTGCCATATCCCTCATGACCGTGGAAGTAGTATATACTTTAGTCATCTACCAAATTACATGACTGTATCTCTATCTTGACACACTCGACCTCCCCTCAAATCTAGATCTTTTATGGTGCCTTCCAATCGTTTAAATTGTGAAGATGATATGATTGTTCATTGACTGTATTCATCTAATGGACTATCTTCTCTCTAGAACTGTATCCCTAAATTATTTTTACGGGAGACCTTAATTAATTTTATTTCATGCTTCAACGTGATCTATTTTATTTTCGTATGAGTTGTCACCTTAATGAACTCCCACTTTCTATTTTTGACCTTTGGACGTCCCTTACCATGACTTGGATATTTGGAGCACAACACTAGAATTTTTCTCCCAACAACTTTCATATGCAAGACCTAGACGAGCCTACCTTCATGTAGGTATATCATGTCCCACTAAACACACGCCCCTTTGTGCTCTATTTGTTTGATACGACCTTCGAGTCGTAAGGACTAAACTTAATTCTTTACCATTAGAACTATTATATTTTCTAGCCTGCGAATAAAGACTCAACCTTGACTAATTCTTTCCACCCAATGTGTGATTGTGTTCTATCCGACTCCTTAAATGCTTAACTTTGTGCTTTATCTTGACTGCTTGACCCATTGTCCCATCATACTATTAGTTTAACTCTTGTAAGTTGGGTAGAATGCCTTAACGACCTAACTATCCTTATGACCTTAACCAAGTCTTAGACAAGTAGACCGTAGGATGACTACATAGGTACCTAGATCCTTAAGAAGTTCGAAATAATTCTACTCTCTTTCATAATAATCTCATGTGCCTATTTTTACCATCTTGACTAATGTTGCTACTATAAACTATTTTGCAAGCTATCCATCTATCGAGCTTGTTCATGACTTATGCTATTGAGCGTGCGCTCACTAACATATTGTCTAATTAGAACCGTGCATGATGGTCTGATCAACCGAGTGCACTTTGGTTCGCTTTTTACATATCGTTCTAACATGGATGGAGACATAGTTAAACTTGGCCTCTAGTCTCATCCCGATTGCCTTGCATTCTCTTTTGAACTATTCATGTCGCCTTTGGACCACTTATTCGTATTCGATATAGCTTCTTCACACTCTTAATAGTCTTTGTCTTTCACTTATTTTGGAATGACAAAACGCTCGTACTTGATATCCCCTTAGTTGTCCCACCATCTATTGCCAAGATAGTTAGCCACCGACCACCATGGAACTATATCCCCATCTCGAGTTACTCGTCCTTTCCCTTGACCTTAGATTCATTATCATGACCATCATTCACTCCTAAATTAAATTCGTAATTTATTTCCATAGTTATGGAGATCACGATTTCTAGTGCATGTTTGTGTTGAACGTCGTGACCTGATCGATATAACTTTACCTTCTCGAACCCCCTACTTATTTTTAATTTCGAGGACGAAATTCTTGTAAGTTGGGTAGGATGTAACCCCCTAAATTTTTACTAAATTTTTTTATTATTTATTTGGTATTGATTTTTATTTTGGTATCGTACCTCGAGTGCGAATGCGTAAAGATGTAAATACGGATATTTGTTCATTCATATACAAATATTTTATTATTGTTTTTTCTTATGAATATAGAATAAATATGTTGTTTCAATACATAGTATAAACAATATTTTTATATCAGAAGAACCTTTCACGATATTTGCCAAAACCTTTATCTTTTACTTTTATAAAAGATTATTTATTTCTAGTTCAAATTAATTTAGAAAACTATATTTTATGTAATACCTTATTTGCATGGATGTACGAATTTTTATTCATATATTTTTTGGATTTTCGAAATTATTTATTATTATTATTTTTTAGAAAAGATATTTTGAACTTATTGTGATAATTTAAACTTTGATTAGATTTTATTGATTTAATTTAAATAAGTTTGATTTAAATATGGGAATCATCTATATTTAATTTGGATTTGAAATTATCTAGATTTAATTGAGTTGGATTTGGATTGAATCGGTTTTAAAATAATTTAAATTAAAAGAAAGATTAATTAAAGGGGGTTTTAAATAAATACTAATCATATTTCTACTAGGAAAACATCTCTATCTATATCCTATCCTAACAAAGCAAACTCCAATTTATTTAAATCAAATCCTATCTAATTTAGGAGATAAATTTAAAATAAATACCTATATAAACCCAATACATCCCCCTTCTATAAGCCATAATTTGAAATTATTTTTAGTCCATAGAAACTCTAAAATTCGTCATTAGAATTGAGCCCCACTTTTTAGTAGCAAGAGCAACTTGCAACGACGATATCTCCTAGCTCCGAACTTCGTTTTGCTTCCAATTTTTTTAAAAGAAGCGTATCGAAGTAAGCTTTCCAAAAACATATTTTAATAGACAAAATTCATGCTTTAGATTTCTACAAAACTGTTTGAGTATCTAGTGTCCCAAAAATAAACGGGTTTCAGTATTTTTGCGATTTCGGAAGATTCCGAAAACGAAAATGCGATCCGTTTAGTTTTTCGGAGAGCTAATACAAAAACCTATGCCATATCCTAACTTTAGAAATTATTAAATAAATGTAATAGGTGCAGTATTATTTATAATCAGATAATAGACTATTTTTAGTATCTGAAGTTGTACCTACACCTTCCTCTTTGTGTGCTGCTGTTGATTCGTCACCAGGACATCATCTTACCTCACTCAGACACCAGGCAAGACACCTTGCCTTTACAGTTTAATTTTTTGCTCAATATCATGCATGTTTTTTCTTATTTTTGTTCTTCTAAATTATATGTAGATACAAATTACTATATTTTATGCAATTGGCTTAGAGTTAAGGGACTACCATCAAATTTAGTGTGTCTCATTGGCTTGTCACGATTGTACACGAGTTGTGTGTGAGAGTTGTGAGTATCACGTAGTGGTCACTTGCGTGTTGGCTGATCACCCGTGCGCATGCGTAGGATTAACTGTCAATAGATGCATGTTAGAAGACTTGACAGTTATCTATTATAAACAAGTGTTACGGAAGCGACACGTGTTGGTGTGTCGTGGTTACGATGCATGTATAGTATCATGGGGGGGGAGGGGACAGCTACTAGCGTAGGGGCTACATTTACTTTTTACACATTTTTGGGTGATTGTGACTCGGAGGAGCGCTACTTGCTGTCCGGCCGATAGCGTCTCGGATGAGCGCTACTTGACGCCCACTCTCTATTACTTGCTTGCGTGAATCCGTTACAGCCCCTGCGTAGAACGTTGTCCTCAAAGTGCATATCACATAGAATGGTTAGGAACCTTTACTCATGCATAATTTTCTGTTGAGCTTTATTATTCAGTTTATCGGCATGATATTACGTGTCTTGTTACGTCCCTCTGAGGACCTGATTTTTCCCAGGTGTGTGTTCATGTTTTTTTGCAGGTGTTCTAGCCAAGGCCGTGATCTTCCCCATTTCTCGAAGATGATTGCTCTTGGTTCATTTTATCATTTTGTCGATCGCTTTCTTGTATATTTATTTCATTAAGATAGTTGGTAGTGGACTTTGTCTCCGCCCAACGATTGTACCATAATTGTTCAAGTTGATTCTATCTCTAATTTATTATACATTTGTGGATGAGATTTAGCATGTCTTGGTTCTCTACATTTTACAACTTATGTATTTATATGAGGAATCCATACATTGGAGTATTTTTCGTATATCTATAGCTGGCATGTCTACGTACTTAGTTCTACGTATTTTGGGACTGGGGCGTTATATATATATATATATATATATATATATATATATATATATATATATATATATATATATATATATATATATATATATATATATATATATATATATGGGAGCGGATCAAAAGCCCCCCTTAGAAAACCCCCTAAAAAAAACCCCTCACTCTAATTCGTAATATTAATGTTAATATTAATATTAATGTTAATATTAATGTTAATGTTAATATTTATTTTTTATATATTAATTTTAATGTTAAGGTTAATATTAATGTTAATGTTAATATTAATTTTAATGTTAAGTTTAATGTTAATTTTAGTATTTAATGTTAATATTAACATTAATATTAACATTAACATTACTATTAACATTAATATTAACATTAATATTAACATTAAATTACGGATTAGAGTGAGGGGGGGGTTTTTAGGGGATTTTCTAAGGGGGGCTTTTGATCCGCTTCCTATATATATATATATATATATATATATATATATATATATATATATATATATATATATATATATGTAAGGTATATTTACTTGTACCTTTATGTATATATATATATATATATATATATATATATATATATATATATATAAAATATGTGTGTATATATATATATATATATATATATATATATATATATATATATATATATATATATACCTCATGCATTATCCCTAGATTAACCTACAGATGTTGCATTGAGAATGCCTAAATTACTGGCAATTTGCCCTCATACAAATGTGTCAATACCTCATGCATTATCCCTAATTTCTATTTACATTAATGAAAAATATGAGATATTTGCATTAGGGAGTTAAAAGCTTCACATATACTGCGCATTAAGAAAGCATTCATCGAGTTTAAAAACTAAGTGATGTTATTCTCACCACTAGAAATCTTGGGAGACGGGTTGATCCCGTGGCTTTTTGACGCTCAAGTTAGTTTTGAGATGAAGGTAAAAATCAATAGTGTTTTACGATAGGATTTCCGCGTATCTTATGAAGATGTCAATGGGGCTATATGTTGTCATGTCTTAGAAACCCTAGATTGCTTTAGTTCTTATCAAGTAAAGTTTATGATAATGATGTAATCCTATCAAACATTACCGACTTATCCTTCTTGGCAAACGATAATCGGATACACTACAACTGGACAAGGTTTCTAAAAGTCGGTGGATGATCCCAAGATTAACCTACAGATAGTCTAGCAAATATTTGATCCTCTCTCTGATTGAACGCGATGATGTGTATAGACCACGTGCTTGTCAAGGTCTGGGCTTGGGTTGATTGTGGATGTTCGCCCTTGAGAACCATAGATGATATATATATATATATATATATATATATATATATATATATATATATATATATCACTTTAAACCCTCAAGTTTTCGGTCGAAGTCAAGCATCGAGTTTGGCTGATGACTTTTTTTCTAGGAAAAATTTGAGAGAAGTACTAAGCTCCTAAGGCTCGACAAGCTTGCTTTGTCTGGATTTTTTTGACGCTCTACTAAAATGTTCATTAAACTAGCTCTCAAAAATAGAAAGCTAGCATAGTATCAAATCATACATGGATCACATCATCAGTTGTGCAATCTAATCTCGAATTTTTTTTACTAAAATACACAGGTTAAACATGTGCCCGACATTAAACGCCTCAAAAGAATCAAAATGATAAATAGAGTCATGGAGAAGAAACACATTCAAGTCCCTCGGCGGTCATCCTCCTGATATGCACCATCATGGAAAACTAGAGGCAGATCCTCGGGCTCAGCTACTAAATGGCCAAATAAAACCAGATGTGTCACCCTCTAATAACAAGTACACAAGAAAGAATGCATGAATAATGCAAAAAATCCAATCAATAAAAAGTACATATGTACACGTGCCGTAGTCTAGATCCATTATCTATCATCGATACAGTAATCCACCCCAACCAAACGAGGAAAAGGGTCGAACTACTACATGGAGATACGTCCCCAAGACAACTGTCAAGCAATATATTATACATTAAGTGGTTAAATATAGCGGTCAAGTAAGTCCTATGACTTTATATTTGGGTTATCTCAATTAACATGCAAAATAAGGATTCGCTAGTTGTGCGCTATCTAAGTAGGCCTGTCCAGACCATACGTATAGTTATATGTATATGTATATGTAACCAGTAACAATCCACGGTGCCCTATCGGGCAACTACCAGATCGGTAATAGTGTAATAACTGTCCCAACGCTCATATATGGTAGAATTTGGATCGGTAATAGTATAGGTGTATAAATACAAGATACTGCACTCTGCATAGTGGATGATATACCATCGTATCTATTGGTTGACCAGTAAGAATGTTCAAAATCAGAATCATTTTCCCTCTCAATGATCTATGTGTTTTAAGCTAGTTAATTAACCATACCATTTTTTGTAGAACCCGTGTCGTGGACACATGGTCATCCATCCTAGATGTCGTATCGAAGTGCAGGTACGCTGGGTGTGAATCCACGTTGGATCTTGAGGGCTCCAACCTAGATTCATCCTAAGCACAACCACAAGCAACCCTATCCCTAATATACGCTAAGATGTTGACCTACTATAGGGGTATCCAAAAAGAATATATATATATATATATATATATATATATATATATATATATATATATATATGGAACCAGGTAAATTATTTCTGGAATCGCTCCCACTGGGATTCGAACTCCTGACCACTCGGGCCGTATGCATCTCTCTTAACCACTAGGCTAGAGGTCATCTGCATATATATGTACCCCCGTGCAACTGGTAGCAATGATACTTTGATGCAATAATATAATTAGTACCTCAAAGGGTATCCCGGTAATAAATGGCACACTGATACTCTATAGCCAGGTCAGAAACATGGATAATCAGGTAATCACAATATCATCGATAATTCCTTGATATAATGAGGATCATGTACATCAAAGTTTGGGAACGACTACTAGGTACTATGCTACCCCAACATAGGTTTATAGGACGTACTAGATCACAAACCAACTAGTTAATCCACGACTTTAGCAATCAATAAATCCTTAACACTCTATAGTAGGGTGACGGGGGTTCCACTATCTTCATCATCTTCTCTTGTGCCATAATACCTTAGACGTCACCCTGGGATCCTCCATCTTCATCTTATTCTCTTAGGCTGATTTTGGATCCAAGTAAGGTATCTCGTCCACATGATTGACTCGGTAGGCTTATGTGTATACAGGGCCATGAAAGAGGAGAATAAACGATCAAACTCAGGATGACAAACTGATTACCAATATCTCCGATAACACATTTAATGGTCTGCCTGTGGTCGGAAGACGGAGCACACATAGGAAAGAAAGTATGATTCATTGTCTTGGAATGTAATATAATTTGTATCATATACCTATTGGTGAACGAAAATTGTGTTCAATGGTTAAACAATGATGTATTTCTCTTAGTTGATGACATATTCCTTTTTAGTATTTTTATTTAGTCTTAATTGTGGTCATCCCTTAAGATGTGCAACAACGGAAGGCTCCTGTAACCGAATAGTTGTTGGAGTAGCAAGTTCTTGTACTTTAAGCTCAATGGAATTTATCTTCTGTTCCAAGACGATACTCCATTTTTGCATGAGGAGTTTCATTTGTGGCATGGAAAAAAATCCATCGTCATGATCTTTCATCGATAATATAGACAAATATTTCCATTGTTGACCAACCACATATAATGGAATAGGTCTTTCTTTACGTCGGCACTCGTTAATATTCTAACGTGCAAAAGAAAGACCAAACGAATGTCGATATATGCAACATGATAAAAATCCATGAATTTTGATCTTTTTATCTCCTTAAACATTAAGCCCTTTGTGAGATACGACATGGATTAACGCATCCAAGAGCGGTTCATTCTTATGTTCATACTCGGCAATATTGAGATTCATCTCAAATGATTCATTAATCTCATTCACGATAACCTCCCACATTAAATTGATCAATTTCCAAATAATTAAACACAACATTCTTATGTTCATGCTTCGAAACTATTGATTGCTCTTATATTAAAGGGAGCATCATCTCTTGGCAGCCAACATACTGAGTCAATGACTGAAACGAAACAATTTCGAAAGAGAAAAAGTGATATCCCTATGCCCGAAAGGAACAGTTTTGAAGGAGAAAAGAAGATCCCTCTCTTAGAGCAGAAAGTTTTAGTTTTTTAGTTGTTGTTGTTGTTGTTTTTTTTTTTTTTTTTTCTTTTGCAATAGCGCTCAAACGCGTCCGAGTAGTCCATCTGAACTAGTTCCTCAAGGGAGATGATCATAAGGAGAGCATCCCACGAGTTATTCAGAACTTAATTATAATATTCATTCTTGGGAGAAAAATTGACGGAAAAACGATCAAATCTCACTTTGAGTAACGGTGATTCTGACCATCCTATTAGACTGTTCTGCTAACTTGATTAACAGACAATTTACAATAGTTTTCTTTGCTTTCCAGTGCTTCTACATTGATGTCTCTAATGCAAGCTATACTCGTTCTTTGTTATTCGGTCGTGGTTGAAATCTTCACAGACTTATGTCTATATCAATAACATCTCGTGTCCGTAAACACCAACGCTATATATATATATCAAAGATGATTGTCACATTAGAGGGCCGGCCGGTTGTGCAATTTACGTACAGAGTTTTTAGATCCACTGCCAGTGTGAAATGAAAATAATTATTACCAAGTAATACAAACAATAAGAAGAATTAATGCCAAACTATATGTAGGGCGGCGCTCGCCTAAGGATATCACTGCCAATGGCCGAGAATACTCATGACAGACTAAGTCTAATTGGAATTTTTTCCGTTTGCCGAATTGCTAACAAGGGGTTTTAGGAGGCATCACAATTTCGGCACTTGACTCAAAAAAAAAAAAAAAAAACTTATATCCAAACTATATATATGACACCTCTAGAACCATACGGCATTTATCATTGGAGTTCTTGAGAGAGAGATGTCTCCAGTTGCAGTCACTGTGCTCAGTATGATAGTTGCAGTGCTTGTAAGTATGTTCCTAAGCAACCACATCAAGAAATGGAAGAGCTCTTCCAAACTACCACCGGGAAGCATGGGTTGGCCACTTGTTGGGGAGGGTTTCTCCTTCCTCAAGTCGAGACCCATAGGTACACTGGGAGATTTCATAGAGCAACGAATATCCAGGTATAAATAAATATATGCTTAAATTTCTTTCTTAAAGTTAATTAATTAACTACAAATACTGCGTTAACGAGAGGGAGAGGTCAGTAGTCTTGATATTGATGCTGGTTTTAAGTTCATAATGCACAGTTGCATGTTGTGTCAGGAAGCATATGGAAAAATGTCATTCATACTAAACCTGCAAAGAAAAGAGTTATACCATGCAGTTGCCAGAACTTGTAGTCACCTTAACCAAAATATTGAAATTGATTGCTTGTGTTAACTTGATGATCTGTAATGTTAACCTTATTTGCAAGGTTCGCAGTATCGGTATCGGACCGTTCCTATGAGAATTGATATTGGCGACATCGGCTGATTCGGATCGGAGTATCGGTATCGGACCGTTCCTATGAGTATCAGATTTTTGTTATCGGAAACAAATAATTATTAAAACTAAAAAATATTTTATACATTTTGGTATAATTTTAATTATTTTCATAAGAGTTTCTTACTAGTTTTAAAATTTAATGAAATATTATTCACCTTTGCCGATTTGTTAACTGCTATATAGATAAGTTTTCTTCTTTTACATGGTTTTACAACCTTACAATGTATTTATACCCTTGCTAATTGGATTTTTTTTGTTTTTTGTTTTTTTACAATTTTCTATACCGAATTGACTGAAAAGAGAAACACCCCCCCCCATTCCCCCCCCCCCCCCCCCCCCCCCCCCCCCCCACACACACACACACACACACCCCAAAAAAAATATATCGATGTCGGTCGGTCAGTATCAGATCGGATCGGGACATGCCAAATCATATCGGTATCGGCTGTATCGGACCGGTATCGGCCTTAACGGATCGATATCGGCCGATACTGCAAACTATGCTTATTTGAGTTCCATAAGATCACTAAAATAGGTGTTGAACTTAAGGATGATTATGTTGATTCCTTAATAAGGACTTTGTCATAAATAAAATTTTAAAAAAACCCCGGTTATTGAAGTTGACCGCTCAATGTTACTAGGGTTATAGACCACTCTTCATTTTATGGTCCGGTCCTGTGCATGCACATACCGTATATGTTCAATACTTCATGTCACATATCATCGCGCAAGTGTCATCTAAACGTTTATTTGCAGATATGGAAATATGTTTACAACAAACATATTCGGAAAAATAATGATAATTTCAGTTGACCCGGAGTTGAACCATTTCTTGTTACAAAATGGTAAGAAATTATTCGAATATTCCATGCCAAATCATATCATGGAGCTGATGGATTACTCGGCCGCGACACTAGAGGACACGATAGACCACAGGTACTGGAGACCCAGTGTTCTTAGTTTCTTCAGAAGAGAAAAGCTCGAAACAACATCAACCTTGTGCAAAATTGGACTTGTTGCCGATACGGTTGCAACTTGGGAGGACAACTCCATCATATCAGTCGAAGCCGAAGCAAAAAAGGTATAATTGTACTGTATATTGGTCGTAGAACACGGTATATTTACTTGTAATGTACTAATGGCAAAGGACTGACTAACTTATGGTGATAATTCATTCCAATAGTTTGCCTTCGATGCCGGCGCAAACAAAGCCTTGAGCCTAGTCCCGGGGGACCTTCGATTGGAGAAGCTAAGAAAAATGTACCACCCTCTTCTAAGAGGGATTTCAAGTTTTCCTCTCAACCTTCCTGGAACTACTTACAAGAAGGCTTTACAAGTATGTTTAAATTCAAGGAGTACAATTACAACATGAGGGAGACGATATATACATTATTGAGACCTTATAGTTTTCGTAAAATCTATTCGATTTCGACATTAATTGTGCTGCAGGCGAAAACCGAGATTCTAGAAATGTTCGACAAAGAAATTGAGGGAAGGATGCAAAGTAGACACACACAAGGAAGCTGCGGAGAAGAGAAGGATATGCTTGACTGGCTTTTAAACAACACTACTTTCTCAAGGGAGCAAATAAGGAGAGCGCTACATATTGTCATGGTTGGTGCTACCGTCGCATCAGAGGGAGTCATATCTTTAGCTATGTATTTGCTCGGAGGGTGTCCTGAAGCTATGAAACAACTACGGGTATGGTACTCTATGTGAGTATAGTTAATTAGCTAGGAAATATATGTTAATTACATGAACTAATTTATATCGTAACGAGTCCAAGTGGTGTGGCCCATTGGGATCACCGGGGGCTCCCCACGCAATGGTGCGGGTTCGAGCTCCCCCTCGGACACCGGCTGCGTGGATTTTTTTCACGTACCAAAGCCGCTTGGATGGGGATGTGCTACCTATCGTGAACTCTGGTTGTAGACCTACCTCCATGGGAGGATGGGCTCCGTGATGTGCATGATGGACGGTAGCACACCGCTCAGGTTGGCTGGGTGGTCGTGCCACGGACCTGAAGTGCCTTGAAGGACAAAAAAAAATGATAACGGGTTAGTGACTTTAAATCCACAGGAGGAGCATCAAGAAATTAACCGAAGAAGCGGAGACAATATACTGACATGGGAGAATTACAAATGCATGGAATTTACTCACTGTGTAAGTATAACATGAAGTGTATATATATCTATATATATCCCTCTATGGATTAATTAAGAAGAAATGATGCTATTGATAAAGTAACATATATATGAAAGAGTGAGTTCACTAACGATGTAATTAATTTCTCCTGGATAAGGTTTTGAACGAGACACTGCGACTTATGAGCATCTCAGGCAATGGCAGGATAGTGAAAAAGGATGTCCAATTCAAAGGTACGATCAGAGCCAACTATCAAATTTTCAAGAAAACAATGTCTATTGATCCCGTACCGGTCATGATGATCGACCAGTCAGGACCCTATATAGGGATTGAGTTTTTCGGGTCTTCTTTGATGTATCTTTAGGGTCTCTTGGTGGTGGTGGTGTTTTTTTAAGACCTGCCTGGGATGTAATTAACTTGTGACATTATTTCTTGGGGGAGTATCAAAGTAACTCTATTCTTGTTTTTGTGCTTATATATAGGTCACATAATTCCATGCGGCTCTATACTCGTGAACTCGTACCCTATTTCACTCCATTTGGACCCTTCAGTATACGAGGATCCTAAAAGCTTTAATCCGTGGAGATGGATGGTAAGTTTAAAGATTATATATATATATATATATATATATATATATATATATATATATATATAAGTCCGGATCGGGAGCCCTCCAGCTGGAGCCCCTCAAAAGTCCCCCTTTTACTGTACCGTTGGATTGAGGGGACGTGCTCGCGGGCCCCACACAGTCCGCTCGATCCAACGGTGCACTGGGGAGGGTTGCTTTTGGGGGTTGAACAAATAACTTTGTTTTTTTTTTTTTACTACTTGTGAACAACAATCCCCAAATCAATCTGTAATTACCTACATGGTTTAGAAGTTAACTTGAAAAGTGGTACTCGTCTGATCAAACTATAGTGTATGCATAATATGTAAAATGTTGTTCCTGGTTTCTAATAAATCTATAAGGTTTTTTTTGCCTATGTACGTCAGCTATTCCTAGTTTTGTTTGTATTTCTATTTTTGAATATTTACAACCTCTAACCAGCTTGGGTCAACTTCAAAAATTTACTAGCATGTTATGACTAGTGATTTCCTAGTTCCCCGTTGTCATCAATTTGAGGGTTAATCAGATTTTGGATCCCAAAAGCATTTTGAAATTAGCATTTGGGTTCTGAAGTTGTTTATCTTAAAATTTAGATCCTGAGATGACAGTTGACCTATGTTGACCATCTAAAATCTATTAATATTTATGATATTAGACTTAAGGTTCCAGAAATAATCTTATTCTTCTTGAGTTCATATTCAATTTATTTATTAGCAAATTTTGGGTGATCAACTTAGGTCAACTCTTATTCTCATCTTAGGATTCAAATCTTAAATTGGACATCTTTAGGACCCAAACGTTAATTTTTGAGTATTTTTGGGACCCAAAGTCTAACTAGCTCTTAATTTTATATAATTTTCATATGCTAATTTGACTCTTGTAAACGGACCACTTTTCTCCATATTTCAGTAAGGATGATAACAAATATGTATTAAACTCGAAATTGTAGTATGATCATTAAATAAAAAAAATCTGTTAAAAGAAATTAGTAAAGTATTATGACATATTTGTTTTTAGGGCAAATTGTATTGACTACTTCTATGTTTTACTTACTACACGGATCACCACTAATTTGAAAGTAATTACACAAACCACTTTTATAGTTTATATTTTCTATAGAAACTTATAACACTGAACACCACTATATTTTATAAAATTTATAATAAAGAGGGAATGGTCAGTGTAATTATTTTCGAAATAGAGATAGTCTTTATAATACTCATGAAATATGGAGGGTCCGTGTATTTATTTCTTGTTTTTAATTGTAACAGGGAAAACCAGACATGCAAAAATCTAAGAACTTCACTCCATTTGGTAGAGGGCCAACACGATGTCCCGGAGAAACTTTTGCAAGGTTGGAGATTTGTGTGTTCCTTCATCACTTGGTTGTAAAATATGATTGGACGTTCACAGAACCAGACCATCCTGTTCAGACCAAAGGCTTTATTAAATTTCGTAGAGGTCTACCAGTCAAAGTTAAAGCATTGCCCCTCCCCTTACAAACAAAATGAAGGAAGAAACTTGAAAGCTCCTAAGATTGTCTCAGTCAAACTTACTTCACATGCATGTATTATTTGCTTGGTATAAGCAAATCCTTGTAGAAGCAATATTAAATGAAATAAAAACCTTGCTTTTTATGATTGTATTATGTTAATTCAACCAACATTGATCATGCGATACTTGCCCTTAAAAATAATTTGTAGGCAACTATAAGAAAGTAATTAAATTGTATGTAACAATTGAACTTGACAATATGATCGATAGAGTTCACATTTCACCTACGGAGGTCCTAGTAAGAGTCAAATTTGGATTGCAGTTAGATTTCATTGATCTGTGATATCATTTGGTGACGAACACAAGAACGAGCCAAACGATTTTCCATTCTTAATAGCTTTTTTCTCAAACTTGTCATCCATTTTGAGACTGAAATGAGCTTGTTTAAAACACTAGCCCAATAAGCGTTTGAAAAGATGAACGTTCAAACAAATGAAATAAAACGTGACTACAATGCGATTAGTCCTAAAACTCCCACCCCCATTCGTTGAAACCCGCTTAGTCAGTTAATCACCAAAACTTAGACAACCCCCCTTTTAACATTTCAAAAATGTAGCACCCCTAACAAACATTTTTACCACTCACGACCTAGGTCCAGCGGAAAATTTTAATTTTGTAGAGTAACTTATGAATAATAATAATGAAGTTTTATATGTTCATTTCCTTAAATGAAGCAAACTCATCTAAATAATCACCAAAATAATGGCCAAATCTTAGCCTGACAAAAATCGTCAACACAAATCTATACATCATTTATTTTCAGTAGATGGTCGATTCCTCACGGTTATTACCGTGACCATTATTTTTCGTCACGGTAATAACCGTTACTAGTGAGGCGTGGTTAATATTTAGTCACGGTAATAACCGTGACAAATTTTTTTTTTGGTAACGGTTATAACCGTGACAAATATTTGTTTTGGTCACGGTTATAACCGTGACAAATATTTTTTTTGGTAACGGTTATAACCGTAAGAGAAGTTCATTTATGTGACGGTAATAACTGTGACAGATAGGTAAAAATCGTGACTAAATTTAACTTGGTCACGGTAATAACCGTGATAAAAATCTTTTATTTTTGAAAAAAAAATAGTTTTTCCTTCATATTACCAGAATGTGAACCACTAAAACTGTAAGCTTTTTTATTTAGACAGTACATTTCATGTTTAATACCAGCATACAATAGATTTTTTAGTAGAGATGAATGATGAACAAAGAAGACGTCAAAGTCCATTGGATGAACAATGTTCTAAAATCATCTCCGATGATGGAGGTTCATTGAAATACAATAGTTCTATGTTAATATTTGTCTCGTTCACAATTTAGTATAAATGGGGGGTCCAATAACAATTATACAGAGCAAAGTGATAGGAAAAAAAAAATGTGAGGACTTGTTCAGCTTCATTCTGAGCTCATACTCATTTCAGCCCGAGCCATGGCTGGCTCTCCACTACCTTGGCCAAGTTTCCAGGACTATGTTTTGTTCTTTTTTAGCATCTCTGCAATAGCCTTTGCTCCCTGCAATATAAAATCATCGTATACGAGTCAACACCAGTCCTGCCATCAAAAATCCATTGCTATGGACACCAATCTAAGTAACCTCATCTCCAAGACCAGTACTATTTAACTGGACCTTCTGAATGCCTGTATTTCCCGCTAAAATATCTGAAAGACACTGCAAAATGTTCTGTGTTAGTCCTGCAATTTAGTATTGTAATCTAGAAGTCAATGCGACAAAAACTAAAAGGACATTCTGCAGGTACCCAATTGTTCCGGACAGGGTTAGAGAAAGAACAGAAAACCAAAAGATTGATGTGGCTGAGAATACGAACTTTGCAGTATAAATGAGAACATTTAGTATGACAACGTCTTACATCTTATTTGCATCAATAAATAAAGGTAAATAATGCAGATTATAGACAAAGCCATAGGAAAATGAGCAAGAAAATGAATTTGATCTTGAATCTACATGATATTATTAACCACAGCCCACATAATTGGCACCCTCAAAGCCTTTTGGAGATCTTCTCGATTTTAGCTTTGACACATGGCTAAGAAACGTGGACACTGAAACAAATGCAATGTTGTGAAAGATGGAAGTGGCCATTAGGCAGCTAATAGCCTACTGCCTACGGGTCTATCCTAGATGGCGCTAAGCTTCTTACTTTCTTAGGGATTCAAAATAGAAGTATGTGGAATTATTGAAGATTAAAAAAAAATCAATACCTGTCTTTATGTTGACAAACAGTCATGAATCAAGCATATAACCAGCTCTTTTTGTAACCTTCAGGTTTTTGAATTTTTAGAAGATATCTCAGCTTATCTTACTGACCTGGCAATGAGAGAGCTCAATATGCTTAAAGATCTCAAGGTTTGTGGCAACCTTATGCCATTCATAAATTCTATTTACTGACTTCATTCTGAACATTCAAGTGCTTTTCGAGTTATCAGAGTAAGGAAGAAGGGATTCTCCCTTTTGCATTCGCAATGTATGTATATATATAAAAGAGTAAGAGTAGAGAAAGCTAGTTACTTACCAAGAAAGGACTAAGAGTATGATTGAAACAGCTTAGTTTCTCTTTGAATTTTTCTTCTTCTTCTTCTTCTTTTCTCGAAGGCTGGTGGTGGTACCAACAATCTGTGCGACGGAGAGGCAAGCGAGAGCTGCGACGGCCCGAGCAAAAGCTGGGCGTCTAGGCATGGAACAGATGCTTCCATCCAGTCTCATATCCTTGTCCTTGAAAAATACAATTACTACTCTCTCAGCACATTGGTATATATATAGCAGGAAAGGCACAGGGAGGGAGTCGTGAGGAGGAGAAATTACTAGTTAGTTAGTTGGTGGACCATCAGAGAAAGGCTTCCAGTCATCATTAAGGACACGTTGTCTCAGATGACTATCGTGAGATATGAAAACCGATTATCCTCATGTGGCTGCTATGGGAGAATGAACAAACAGATAATAAATTAGTTTCTCAGTCATGTTAAAAAAATATACTTTATCGCAACTAGCAAAACATAAATTACGAATTCAAGTTAAATTGACAAGATATCAACAACAAAAATAAGCAGCCAAACAAACAACTCTATCAGCAAATTCAAGTTAAAGGAAGACTATCAATTTTACCCAAAATATGAGACAAAAGGAAGACTATCAACTCTGTAAAGAAAGTGACACTGAATGTTATACCTATTGTATACTGGACAATTCTATATATTGAAAGCTTTAAAAAATTACAAAGTGGCTATGTGGTGGAGAGGTGAGATACCTATGCGAGGGGGTAACAACTGGGGGACTGTAACTGTGCTAGTTGATCCTCGTGGTTGGAGTCTGTTAGTTGATTATGAGATCTTTCATCGTGTTTAATTTCAAATCTGGATAAGAAATTAGAGATGTTAAACATAATCACCAGCTAACAAGCAAGCTGCAATCAATCTAAGACTAACAAAATGACAGAATATAGAATGATATTGACTGAGAAGGGCTTTGGTTCTATCCATAGACATTTCATATTTGATGAATGTAGTCAGATCTCGAGTATATACAGTGAGTAGAAACATAAACTTTAATTGATGTTGCTTATGCAGATCACCAGTTAAGAATGAAGTAACGAGCAAAAAACATACTTGGTAGACCAAAAGCCAGAAGATCTGGAAGAGAAGGTACTTTGGTAGCAAAGCATATAGACAAAACGAGTGTCATTTGGAGAAGGAATTATTTTTAGCCAGTATATCAAGAATAACTCCACTAAAAACTCAAGCATATTCTGAGGTTAAAAATGTAACTCAACCTTCAGAAACTCGTACCTTCTATTCGTCTTGCCTATCCTCACTTGTGCTCCATAAGGAAATATTTTACGGATCGTACCTTCTAAAAGTGTTCCTTCTTTGAGATATAACTTATCCTACATAAACATGTAGAGTATATAAGCATCAGTTTATGAGAGGAAAAAGACAATAGATTTTATCAAAAACTCGTAAGAAATTAAGTAGGCTAAATATTCTAGAGCAGACAATATAAGAAAATGGCACATCACAAGCGAAAAGCTGACTTCTTGTCAATTAAGTGAATGTAAACTAGCAAGGCATTAAGTACTCCGCTTCCCAAGGCATTAGTGTAAGCAAAGTGGTCATGTGCAAACAATAAGATTTCACCAAAGAATGGTTTTGTAATTAGTGATGTTGCAGAACGCAGCAGTTAATACTAACCTCCCAAGTATTTCCATGGTTAAACTTCTTGGATAGCCACAAGATAGCGTAAGCAAGTTCTTCTTGCTAGTGAAGTATGTTTCACTAGCATGAGTTGGGAAGATGCATAAAAATATTTGCTTTACAAATTGTCAAAAATATCATACATTCAAAAGTAAGATACCAAGAATCCACACAACTGTCTAAATCTCAGCAAACACAGCACTATGCTTGTCAAGTAATATAGCATTACTGCTTGGCTACATGAAAACCCATTATCACAAACTGATATTTCTGCAATATTATTTAGATTTTAGCCCACTCAAATGAAGATTCATTCGAATGAGAAAGTTGAATACCATCTCTAGTGTCCTGGATATGTATAACCTTATCACCTCTTATCTCCAAAATTCAGATATATCTACCTTCTGAAGAAATTTGCAACATAAAGTATATGCACGATACGAGCTTAACTGAAGTTAGAGGTTGCAACTAAAAGCATATGGCATAACAGTTAAAACAAAAGGTAGAACATTAAGAAGATTAAAAAGGAGGTCAAGTAAAATGAACTAACCCATGCATCTTTCTCACTGACTATCAAATCATTAGTTGCCTCGTCAATTCTGACGATACTTACAAATAACCTGCGACCAACCTGCGCTAAGCACCATATAAAACTTCTCTAAACATAATAAGTTTGCAGACATAGACTTAAACAGAAAATACGAAGAAGAAAAAAATGTGGCAGGAAGACATTGCAATGTCGCCAATAGATTAAGAGCGTTTATCTTACGTTGTCTTTCAAATCCATAAAATTGTTGACTCTATTCATTAGCTCGACTTTGGGAAGGAATGCTCGCAAACCCTGATGCCAACCATACAACAAGATTTATAACTGTACTTGCACATTCATATAACAAGAATGACAACCATACCATTGCAGACCTCTATTCTAGTCAGAAGTCCACCAGTATTCCACTCAAAAAATTTAACCTCGATAGGCTCATTAAGTTGCTTTATCTGCAGGAAAAAAGAACATACATACGTAAGAATTCAGATGCAACTTGCAAGTATCATCCACAGTAGAAAGAGAAACAAGTATGTTTTTCTGACCACCCAACTATCCAGGCATTTGGCAAAGAAACCACAGGCAAAATGGCAAGAACCAAAATGTAAACCCAGGCTAGAGTAACTAGATTCACAAAATCAAAAGGGCTTTGCCTAGAGTAACGAGTAAAGAGAGCAGTGACATGGTAATTACTGCACCAACCCACACAGATAAAGAAGCATAACTGGAACAAGCAATGCTTGCTGAGAACAGGACTGCAAAAGCTGGCGTGTTATGATTTAAGCTTGGGATACCAAAAAGATGATCTCTAAATTTAAGCAACATCTAAATTTAAGCTGGCCATAGGACATTACATCTTGCATGAATCTCTTGCAAACATGTCGGATCTCCTTACTCAGTGTCGCTGAAAACATCATGACTTGCTTGTCGTGAGGTGTCATTTTGAAAATCTCCTGTACATCTCTCCGCATGTCTACAGCACATAGAAAACCATGACATTGAATATCGGAAAAGAAACAGGAAACAAATACAGATACTAGAACTGAAGATATGGAATTATGAACGGAAAGACTCAAAATATATATACCAAGAGACTCCAGCATCTTATCACATTCATCGAGAATGAAATGCCTCACATTCTTCAAAGAAAGATCTTTCTCTCTAGATAGAGCAAGAATTCTTCCCGGAGTCCCAACCACAATATGCGGGCAATCATTCTTCAATATATCCTTGTGCTTCGAAATGTGAACTCCTCCATAGAAAACAGCAACTTTGGTGTCAGTCAAGTACGTACTGAACCGCTCAAACTCGTGGCAGATCTGCAAGTAGTAGATTATATTAACTTGTAGAAAATGAAGATTATAAGAAGTCATTATTCAAAAGAAACAAAAGAAACATTGTAATAACTTGGGGACAAACCTGGTACGCCAGCTCTCTTGTGTGGCATAAAACAAGCGCAGAAACTTGGCCTGGAACAGGGTCAATCTGTTGAAGAGTTGATAGGACAAAAACAACATTTTTCCCCATTCCAGATTTCGCTTGGCAGATAACGTCCATTCCCAGTATAGCTTGAGGGATGCACTCATGTTGTACTGGTGGAGAACCAAACAAAATTGGGGCGTAGCACCAACAGTAAGTAAAAAGTAACCTTCTGGATCCATCTAATGGAAAGGTTTAAATTCTCCTCCAAAATGAGGTTTGTGGAAGCAAATTTACCTAAAAAAGATATATGGGAAACGATTAGAATTACAGAAATCATCCAAAACAATACTATGCAACGAAATACAAAGAATGTTCAATAAAGCTGGCATCAGCAGAAAATAAATTGTACAATAACACCTAATTCATATATATTTAAGAGTGTCTGACCCAAAAAGAATTGTTATGTAATCCTAGAAACCATCCTAAGCATTTATTAGGCCTTTTTAAAATCCCTGCAAACTAATTCATGCCCAAGATTGGTAGAGGAAACAAAACACCTATAACACAGGTATGTTAAGCAAGTCTTGCATATTGAACTTTGACATCATAGCATTAAATAGTCTAGCTACAGAACAAATTGCACTTTGCAGTTAAGCAACTTTTATACAAAGGCCTAAGATAAAGACCAAGCAGACAAACTGAAAGTCAAATTTTGTGCATGTTTCAACCTAGGATCATGTAACCCTCTAATCAAAGACACAGAGCCCAGTGTGTCCAAGTGTTGCACAATAATGAACCGAGCAAGAAGATGGCAACCTCAGACGGATCTTTCCTATCCATATTTAAATGAATTCTAGCTTACCTTCATGTCCAAACTGAACCCCTTATACCGAATATTTATACAGATGTCCTGCAGCAAGATTATAGATATAAATACAACCACCAACTAAACTCGGCCAACCTCTGATGGCATTTTGAGCCATGTTTAAGTTCCCCTTCAGCCGTCTAAAGTGACATGACAAGACATGATGGCCAATAATGGCACTATTAGATCATTAAACAATTGCTTCTAAATCAAGCTTGATGATTGATCATGCATTTCAACCTCAACCAGTATTAGATACAAGATGTGAATCAACCTCAACACATGAAAAAAGAAAAGAAATCAGTATATACAAGATGTGAATCTACTTTCTTTCCGCCATGAAACAGAAGACATAGCAGCATTCTAAAGCCATCAGTATTCCCAAGACGTGAATCTACTTTCTTCACACATTTGAGGAATCAAGATGCATCTACACATTTAAAAAGAAAACAAAATTAGGCCTAATCCATCTATGGAGCTTGACACAGATTTGAAAATGGGAATGAAAGATGGTTACTTTGCCTTGTCGTATCTAGCCTTCGTCTCCTCTTGTCTCTCCGCGGCATCCTTCGAAACCCTAACTGTCACCTTCGAAGACCACCATGTCCTCCGCCGTCACGGTGCTTCGTGCCCTTGATCCGGTGATGGAGGGCGGCGATCTAGCCGGAGCAGAGACTCTCTCTGCTCCATCGGGACTCCACGAGCAGCCACCATCACGGAGCCACCAGGACTCGTCGAGCATCCACCATCGCGCAACCACCTCTGCTCCTCTCTCTCTCTCTCTCTCAGAAAGATGATTTGGGTGGAGTAAATTAGTGTTAGGGTTAGGTTTTTGGATGATTTGAGGAAAGGGAGGAGAGGAAGCTCGGGAGAGAGAGGGGGAAAGTGGAGGGAAAGAAAAAAATGGTGCGGGAGAAATGAAAATATTTCCTTTTGGTGGAATGCACGTGACAGTATATGATTTTTTTGTAACAGTTTCTATTGTTACCAAAATAATAAAAATAACATAACTATAAAGTTATAATTTTAGTAACGGTTTTTCAACTATTGTAACGGTTATTACCATTACAAGAGTGTAACAGTAATAACCGTTACTAATTATAAAAAAAATGTGTTACGAGTTGCATGTTTTGGTGTAGTGTTATGTTTTTTTTTCCCCCGACTTTATGCATTCAAATCCTTCCAGCAATTATAAAATATTCAATTCCATACATAATCATATTTATAAGCTTAACCGACCTATCACCCAGCCCTCTATATATAAATATGAGTCCCTATATAATGAGCACTTCTCCTAAATGAGCATAAGTACAACTATTTACATTGGCAGTATTTTAACAAACTTAGAACCTAATTGTTGAAGGTATCAACTTGTATTTAAAAAAGGCCCATAAAATATTTACAATAAAAGATTCTAAATCTTTCAACTTTTTATATATCCTAAATAGGAATCCTAATTCAATTATATTTCCACATATATTGAAACTTGTGATATATACCTATATTGAAATCCTAATCATACACGTCAAGGTGTGGACTGGGCCGAGCTAGGCTGAGCTGGGCCGACCTAGCCCAGGACAAACTAGGTTTGACCGGACCCGATTCGTGCCTGGTTCAGACAGGTCGTACGCACGGGCCGGGCCGAGCTAAATCGGATGGCAGAGTGATGGACCCAGCCCGGACCCGTGGCCCGGTTTGGTCGGGCCAGGCTCAATTGGGTCTGGGCCGGGCCGGTACACTGCTGGACAGGGCCCACCCAGTTTTGGAGGAAAAGCCAAAAAAATAAAAAAATCTTTTACATTCTACCATTTGCGTTTTAAAAAAAATACAATTTATGAAGTAAAAGTTAATGTACAACATTACAGGAAAATATTCCAAAAAAAGTAGAAAGTAAAAATTAATGAGTAAAAGATATTTATTTTACTTTCTACCATTTAGGTTTTGAAACAAATACATATTAGAAAGTAAAAGTTGATGTACAACAGTACAAGAATTTCTTGCAAAAAATTAGAAAGTAAAAATTAATGAGTAATGTCAAGATAATTGAATGACTAATACAATATTTGCATAATTTAAAAAGACGCATACAATAATACTAGTACATAAACTGCAATTAATGACTAATACAACATTATAAAGACTCATACAAGACTACTAATACATAAACTGTGATTAATGACTCATACAAGATTACTAGAAGTTGATACATGATTTTAAACATCGGCATAGCTTTCCTGTACCATGGCTATGGTCTCATTTTAATTGTTTCCTACAATGCAAAGATACAACAAAAACTTTAGTGGAGTATCTTCTTTCGGTACCGCCACTTGCACGCTCATTGAAACTCCGCTAAAATGATGCCAAATTTTCGAATCTGATTCAAACTCTTATTGCGGTGCGTGTTGAGGTTGCGGTTATTATTCTTACGGTTGTTGATCTTGCGGTTGTTGTGGTAGTTGATAATTGTCCATGATATAAATCGTCTCCTCAAACGAGTTTGTTTGTAAAAATTGTAAGAGGAATAAAATTATGGTATGATTAAGTTTGAAGATTTATGGCCTATTTATAGATTTTTTGGGTACAAAATAACCTATTTTACCTCCAAAAAAGAGTTGTTATAATGGTATTTTTGGTCATTTTCAGCAAAATGATCAAAATATCCTTCCAACGGTCTAAAACCAGCAAATAAAATGTGAGTAAAATGGTCATTTGGCATTCCAACGTTTAAAAACCACAAATTTTTCTTCAAAAAACCTGCTGAACCGGGCCAATCGGACCGAAATACGGACGGGTCGGACAGGTCCGAGTCGTTGACCGGACTCGGGCCAGCTCAGACCAGGTTTGACCGGGCCGCCTGGCCCAAGTAGCACCATGACATACATGCCTTGCCTAGATCCTTAAATATAATCCAAAACCAAATACACTTCAAACCTACCTACATATATAGGCCGCTTGCTGCTTGCTGCTCTGTCACGACCCGCACCCTTATTAGGGGCACGAGCATGTGGGTACGTCCAGCCTACGCCACAGAATCGACGATAGAACGCTGTATAGGTCGTCTGTAAATACTACAACTAAACAGTATAAGGGTACCTGTCATCTTCGTACGGAGAAATATAATACGGCATAACTCAATCACAAGATAAAACTATGATAGATAGCACGAAATAGAAATATGATAAAAGTGTAAACAGGAAATGAGTTCAGGATCCAACACAGCTCAGAGATATAAACAACATCACAGAGTCACAAAATATAATATAGAATACTACAGTCTGAAAACACTAGCTGGATCGCAGTCCAGGCAAACCTAACTAAGCTATACTACTCTGGGTGTGTAAAGTCTAGTGGCTCAACTAACAGGCAACAGTCCTGGACTAAGTCTCCATCTATCTCGACCCCATAGTAGGTCGAGCAGTCTGTCTCAGAATTATCTGTATTATATCAACGGTATCCTATCAGGAAAATAAGTAAGTACAAACACTAACAACAGTTCCATATGAATTGACAAATTTTATAAGAGACAATTATAATAAAATACAAGACAAAGATATAGGATGGCTTGGGAGCTATTCGGAAGCTGAGTTACAACCCGTAAACAAAACAAGGACCGGAGTTGTAATTCTTCTCCCGAACAGAACTTAGCCTCCAATCAAGGTTTAGCATAAGATCATGTAGAACATGTGAGTAATGAATATCATAACATTATAAAAAAAGTACTGAATGTAGAACTGAGCAGGATATATGATGTGATAAAATAAATATCAAATATGCCATGAATTATTTGAGCGTTATTTGATCGGCTTGAGAAAGTTATAGGACAGGCTATCCACTTGGCCCGACAACCACATGAAAATTACTGAAAAGGGTCATGCCGGCCAACCTGGATAACGAGCACAAGAAATAAGATCTCGCTACACCCTACGTAAGGTGAGAGTGGCACAAGCATAAGAATATAGTGACAGGATGGTATTGATCACATAGCCCCTAATAATTTTCCATTCCTGAATAGTATAATGGATCCGGACATGACACGTCATGATACAGGATTCCCTTAGAGGGTAGCAAATCCCCTTAGGAATCGGTGTCTATACAAGTACAGGGAATAAGACAGAAAATATACCAATATACCAAGAAAATCTAGAAAGTCAATCCATGAAAACTATCAGTGAATGTACTCGCCTGTGGTCCTGAGCTAATAAGGTGAACAGATGCTCAGAGTAATCACAGACCTAAAGATGAGATACTATAAGTCAAAATAGGGTTTAATAATGAAAGAAAAACTAATTAAGTCATGATATGCAAGTCTAAGTCAAACTAGGTCATACTAGGTCACAGGAAGTCAATCCAAGTCAAACTAGGTCAAACTGGGTCAAAGGTTGACTTACAGTTGACTTTTGGTCAACTGGTCAACCCTGGTCAACTCTAGGTCAACCCTAGGTCAAACTAGGCTAATGTTGACCAACTGTTGACTTTCAGTCAACTGGTCAACTCTGGTTTGGTTTCGGGTCAATTCTAGTCACTTTTAGGCCAAGTTTGACTTTTGGTTGATTTTCGTTGACTTTTGATCAAGACGGTCAACCGAGGTCAAAACTAGTCTAAGAGCACTAATCCTAACCATTACCAACCAAGACAATTAATTTCTAACCATATCGTAACACCTTAGACTCTTACCTTAGCTTCTAGGTAATTACCTTAACCTTACCTATTACCCTTCACAAAGTATTTCCAATACCTTGTCCCGATACATAGGCAACCCTTCCTAACCTTGGTAGACTGACCTAGGCTTCTTAGGGTAGCTATACACTAATCTATCTAAATATTACCAACCCAGAAATCTAGGTATCTAGCCCATCCAGTCCATCTTATCCCTATGTTAGTCACTCTCAAAATTACCTTAAAGTATCATGAGACACCCTATGGTATCTTGAGATACCACTCTCCTAACACTATCCAACCATACTAGCTCTATTAGGATACTAACTTATCTAGTACACTCACTAAACACACCCCACTAGGTTCACAACTTTCAAATCTAACATCTCGACATATAAGCTAACATCTACTAACAATCCTAACAAATATCTAACAATTTGGTAGCAAACTCTATCTAACAAGGGCTAACTAATATAGGAAAATGACTAAATGGAAGGGGGCTAAATTCTAAAGAAAACAGAGGATTAAATGGATTAAAACTAAAGGCTTAAAAGCTTAAAAAGCTGTCAATAAGCTGCTGCTGAAAAGCTGCTGCTTATTGCACTGCTTATGCTTTTGCTTACGCTTACTGCTTGTAGAAACTGCTGCTGCTGCTTACAGAAGCTACTGCTGCTACTTACAGAAGCTGCTGCAGCTGTGTAACGCTCCAGTCCCAAAATACGTAGGACTAAGAACGTAGACATGCCAGCCGTATAATAAATATACGTAAGCTGTAAAATGCAGTAGAACCATAACTAATCTCATCCACACAAAATAAATGAATGAAAGATATCATATAATAAGAATGAATTTGTCTTGATACAATATGTTGGGCGGAGACAAATCCACTACCAACAAGTAAAAGAAAATATATGAGAAAAGAAATAATTTTGGGCGAGCGAAGCGAAGACGATCCAAGTGCAATCATCCTCGAAGAGATAGCGACAATCACGGTTAGAGTTAGAACACCTGCGAAAGACAAAAGCACACACCTGGAGAGATAACCAGGTCCTCAGAGGGACGTAACAAGACACATAATATCATGCCATATAAACTAAATAAATATTGCTCAAATAAATAAGTCAATCGAATTATAACTGGTCCAATACGCACTTATTGAACGAGCGTGCCATCCCCCCAACCAAACAAGGACAGAAGATGGTAAACTAATTCACGGTGACGTATCTTTCCATGCTAAGAATCCAGTATGGTATCCGGACCCCAATAAGGTTCAATACCTTCTCATCGAAGTAGTAAGTCACACCTACAACCAAACAAGGATAAGATGTGACGAACTAATCCGCAACAAGTTATTGTTCCAAGCCACGGTCAGATACAAGTACCCAAACCAAAAGTACTCGTACCTAACGGATAAAGGTAGCCTACCGTTCTAAGTGATATGTAGTTAAGAACAATCCTTCCTACGCATGGGCCCTGGCTGAATATGATCGGCATAGTCCCCCTTTGGGCACCAGAGGCCCCATCAGTAAGAGCATGACGTTTCGCAGAATCGTCAGTGGCCGTCAGTAATCATGGGTCATCAACCCCGTATCTCCAGCGGAGAGTCCGGGTCACAAGGGAAGTACATCGAAGCCCATACGCTAAGGAATTGTCCTCTCCGCCCAATGCCTACTGTGTTGTATCCACAACACAAAACCACTATAACCGCTAAGTCAAACTAGCATGCAACCTCTTTTTTGCGGTTATTCCTATCGTACGGCTTGTACGTACTGGTGGCCAGCCAATCACGCACTTTCGTATTCTATATGCGACACACAACTTCGTGGTATAACGTGTCAAGGCCATGAATGTAACACACAAAGGTGGTCCCTTAAATCTAGGTTTAATGTGTAAGAAAAATAATACATAGCAAGAATATAAATGAACAGTAAGTTCTAACAGGTTATGCCATGTATCACAATTTATTTTGCATAAAGAAAATAAGTAATGCATGAAATATGAGCTAAAATAATTAAACAGCGAATGGCAAGGTGTCTTGCCTGATAGGGCGCCTGGTGTGCTGCGATGATCAATGTGGCACGAACTGCGACTTCGGTTTAACAACTATGCAAGGGGACCTCTGTTGGCGGTACGGATGGTTCCATCGCATCTAGGACGGTCAATTTAGTTAGGGTGGACATAAGGTAGGCTTGAATTGGCAAAGGGAATTGGAATAATGGGCTTAGTCACGGGCTGGATGAAAATCGAAGGAAGTTGGAATAATATATACGATAAAATATTTATAAAAATATATTCTATTAGTCAAAATAAATATAGGCTAGATACTTAATGCAGAAGTCTGACAGAACGATATTTCATTAGATAAATATTCTAAAAAAAATTATATTTTAGGATATCCCACCTTTTGTAGAAATACTTTTTAGTATTCAAAAATAGATGTTAATATTGAATAACATACCTAGGGTTCAAAATCCAATTTTTGAAAATAATATAGGACAAGGCCTAGCACAATATTTTTATTACAACATAATATGAAAATATGAATATATTTATTTAAAACTAACAATAATGCTTACAAATAAATTAACCCCTAAAATATTCGTCAATACTACTAAAATATATTTTTAAGGTATAATAACTATTATACTTTTGTAAAAAAATACGTGCATACATATATATATATATAGTTTGTTCCAAAATTCATTTCAAGTGAAATAATACTAAGATATTTAAATTACATCTATTAACTCTTATAACACAGAACAAGAAAATACTAATAAAATAACAACAACAACAACAACAATAATAATAATAATAATAATAATAATAATAATAATAATAATAATAATAATAATAATGACAATACTAATAATAATGAAATAATAATAATACAATAAGAATAATATTAATAATAATAATAAAAAATAAAAAATCTACTGCTCCTTTCCCGATTTAAACAGAGAGAGAGAGAGAGAGTATAGAGAGAATAGGAAAGAGAGGGTTCTGAAGCGGCGGTGAAGCTTCGCCGCTCCGGCGGCGGAAGAACTGGGGCGGCGCCGTGCGTCCAGGCACGGCGGTTCGCGGGGGCGCGGAGGAGGCGGAAGTCGAAGAGAGGAGCGGGGCTCGGATGTACGCGGAGGAGAGAGGGTTTCGCGGAGGAGAGGTTTTCCGGCGACGCTTGCGGTGGAGGAGGGCGGAAAGGGGCGCTGCTCCGGCGCAAAGGGAAAGGGTGCGGTCTGCGGAAGAGGGAAGGGGGCGTGAGGCTGTGCGGCTCACTTGTCGACGCAGGGCGTAGCCACGGCGACGGCGGATGGAAAAAGGATGACGCGGCGAGGGTTTGGCGGAGCTGTGCGGTGGCTAGGGCATCGGCCACGGTGGTCGCGGCGGACCGAGGGGCAGCGGATCTCGGCCGGGCAGCAGAGGGGTTGGCTCGCGGAGGCGGCAGGGACGACGGCTACGGGCGGGAGCACGTCGGCGGACGGGCGCTGGGATTCGGCGGAGACGGCAAACGCGGGTTGGAGGTCAGGTGAGGGTGTGCGTGTGTTTCTATTTTCCTCTGTAAATTTTTGTGTGGCGGCGGTCGTCTGGTTGGTGGTGTTTTGGCCGTGGTGAGGGTGGTGGCTGGTGGTGGAGGTGTAGGCTGTGGCGGTGGTGGTCGTGTGGAGTTTAGGTTTGCTGTAATGGTGGCGGGTCTGTGGTGGTGTCGATGACGACGGTTGTGGTGACGGTGGTGAAGGGGGAACGGTGATGGCGTGATGTTGGAGGTGGTGGCGGCAGGCTGGTGTTGGGATAGGGTCTCGGTGGTTGAACGGGGATGATGGTGGCTGGGTGCTGTCGTGGGATCGGATGGGTGGTGATACCGTAGATGTGGCGGAGGTCCATGGTGGCCGGGTGGTAAGAGCAGGGTAGTAGAGACGGTTAGGTTAGGATTTTTGTCGTGTCGGGATTGTCGACACGGGGGGGGGGGGGGGGGGGAAGGATTTAATGTATATGTAAAATATATGGAATAAGAATTTTGGATGGACACAGACACGATGCATGTAGATTTGTGGAGGAATAATGAATGATAAAAATTGGAGGAGTACCTGCCTATTTATAGGATGTGGGAATTTCTAATTAGATAAGAATTAGGATTCCTTTAAACCCAATTTAGATAATTCATCTATTTATTTAAATTAATTCAATAATCCAAATCCAAATCAAAATTAAATTCCAAATACAAATCAAATTTAAATCTAATTAAATTTTTAGTTTAAAAATCAAATGAGATAAATCAAATTGTAATTATTTAACTATTTAATTTATTCCATAAACTCAAATCAAGATTTAAATGCCACAATAATTTTAAAATATATTTTCTAAAATGCTAATAATATTAATTTTAAAAATTACATTAAAAATTATAAATATATATGTATACACAAATAAGGTTTTCATAATTATGTTTTTCCTAGTATACAATAAAATATTATTTATAATTAATAACTGCTAAAAACAAAATGCCTTTTATAGCAAGAATAGAAATTATATATAATATTTTGAAAGTGTATAATAAAATAGAAAAAAAATGTTTTTCTAAAATATGTACGCTCGCACATATTCGCATTCGACGAGCAAGAAAATAAAATTTCGTGCGCGACGTACAATATGACTACGCGACGTACAATACAAATAAAAAATTAATCAGTACCAAAATCAATAAAAAAATAGTAGAAATTTAGGGGTTTTACATGCTGCTTTTGGCTGTTGCTGCCGCAAGCTGCTGCTGTTGCTTTTGGCTGCTGCTGCTTTTGCTGCTGCTTATTGCTGCTTTTGCTTATTGCTTATCAATCTCTTATTTATATATATATATATATATATATATATATATATATATATATATATATATATATATATATATATACATTCAATAAAAAAAAAAAAAATATATATATACATTCAATAATATAAATACTTGTATATATATTATGATACATGGAGAAAAATATAATGACAAGTAATAACACATCTCTAACATATAAAAATCTAATATTAAAACATGTATTAAATTATTTAAACACAAGTGTCCAATATTGGGGGTTTTCCACATGGACACAAAGCACAACAAGGACACTCCTAATAGCTCCAAATGGACACAAAATGGACATAAATGGAGACACAACCATGGGGGTCATTCCTATGGGTTTAAAATAATCCTATATGCATGTAGGATTGAAATAGAGAGTAAATTTTACCTTCTGGAAGGTGAAATCCAAAGGAACTCCTTCCGATACGGCACCGACACGAAGGAATCTCCGAATGGACACGAACCAAAGCCAAATCCTTCCAAACTTGGCTAGCACCCTCTCTTCATGGAGTAGAGAAGAAATGAAGAAGATTTGGTGGAAGAAAGGATTGATTTGGAGTTGAAATCAATGGAGGTTCCTCTCTAATTTGGGGAAGAACAAGAGAGAGAATATTTGTGGATAAAAACAAATGAGGATCATCCCTATCCCCTCTATGGCCGGCCAAGAAATGAATAGGTGTCCCCTATTATGTAAAGTCTAATAGACCCCCCCATGACTCATATTGATTTAATTTAAATAAGGTTTTGGTTTGAGGCTAATTTAGTCTAGTTTAAGTCTCTAATTAATCCAACCTAGTCATGAATATTTAGTCTAACCATACTAACATAATTATTGTCATATGTAGGCCATGTCTAACTATTGAGTGGCTCCTACTAGAGTCAAAGCTATCCCGGTTCCCCGATACAAGTCGGATTGAGTTGAAATTCGAACCCGACTAAAATAACCCCAAAATAATATCATAAATAATAAAATAATTCCAAAATTATTCTAAAGTGGAAAATAACCAAAATACCCCTGTTCTTGAAAACTGGGGGTGACATGCTCTCCCTATGTATTATCTAAAATTTTTATGGTTGTCTCCGCCTCTTTAAGAAGGAAGATATACTTAAAAGGTCAGAGGGAGATATATGCCTGCTTAGAGGGAGATGCATCTTTGTGTTCTTCAACAGACATGCCTGCAGCAAAACGACGACGATCATGTACGCCGTTAGCGGTCGGAGGTGGTCGACTCTCTTGCCTGAGCTTTTAGTTTCCAATAGTGCAACGACTTTCGTCTGGTCGTGACCATATCCGTTTCGGTTGGGTGTGTAGTTGGTGGCAGTCGGTACTAGCGGAGGCTCGATATCTCATGTCTCCTACAGCTCCTCTATATTGCTTCATATCGGACTCGTAATATATATATATATATATATATATATATATATATATATATATATATATATATATATATAAAGCACAGTAGGTTTTTGGTCCGACCCATGTGCTTTGGTACAACGATAATGAAAGGACTAAATTGCCCCTCTCTCAATAAGAGAGGTGGAGGTCCCATGTTGGGTGCGGAGCAACTGGTTGTTCCAACGGCACCCCCGTCTCCAACTCCCCTTGCACCGTCCCTTCCTCTGCCGCCTCCGGTCCATCCTCGAGCACGCCGTCGTCGCCGGCCTCTTCCGCAACCCTTTCGTCGCAAGCAGCCTCCTCTACCGCGCCACCGACACCGACCCTTCCTTCGCCGCCTCCCTCTTCTCCGCCATGACCAACCCCAACCCCTTCTCTTCCTTGCTCAACACCACCACTGCCGCCACCGCCACCAGGTCGCTCCATGCATACGCCCTTCTCCTCGAATTTTGGTCTGACCCCTTCGTACAAATCGTCCTGCTCACCGCCTACTCCCGACGCGGCTCTGCCGACCATGCCCTGCAGGTGTTCGACGGAATGCCGCACAAGGACGTCGTCTCCTGGACCACCGCCGTCTCGGGCCTCGCCACCCTCGGATGCCCCGCGACGGTCCTGCGCTTCTTCGCCTCCATGAGGCCCCACGCCACCCCGAACGCCTCCACCGTGGTCTTTGTCGTATCCTCCTCCGCCGGGCTCGGGTCCCTGGTGCTGGCCCGTTGCCTGCACGCCTACGTCGAGAAGGCCGGTTCCGGAGGCCGCGTCTTCGTCCGGAACTCCCTGGCACTGGCCCGGTGCCTGCACGCCTACGTCGAGAAGGCCGGATTCATATCCGTGCCATTATGGCACGGGTTATCCACTATATATATATATATATATATATATATATATATATATATATTTTTTTTTTTATATATATGGGTCGTTCTACAATACATCCGCTGGAAATGGATGTATCGATACATCCGAAATTTGGACCGTTGGATGTTGATCCAATGGTTCGGATTGAATAATAGTGTAGAAACATCATTTAATGCTGATTTAGACTTTTGACCTGTTGGTAACTTGTTTTAGCAGGTCATTCTTCACTTTAATTTTTTCAATGAACACCCTAAATTAACTCATATTTACTCTCTCTTTCGTCCATCCAATTTAATATTTCGTAATTTTTTTTTGGTTACAGGCCGTCGCGGTGGTGGTGTTGGTGGTTGTGGTAGAAAGAGAAATGGAGATGAATAAGGAAACAAGAATCGGTCCGGATTGCGTCGAACGTCGTCGAGCCCTCCTAGAACAACGAGGAGTACCAGCTGTGTCGAGAAAAATCGGTCCTGTTCGCGTCGGACGTCGTCGAAACCTCCTCGAACAAGAAGAAGTACCAGCGGCGCCGCTCTAATTTTACTGTCCATGCCATTTTCACTAATCTTATTTTTCATCTAATAATTTAATATTTTGTTAATAAAGCTACATGTCATGGTGGTGGTGGTGAACTGAGAAAACCTGCTTCTGAGGTCGGGCGAATCATCTGCTCACATATTTAAAAAAAAATCTGTATTGATCGGACGAAATATTTTTAACTTTTCTAATGATAATATTTTCGAAGAGAATATTTTTTTGGATGGTGAATGGCCATTCTATTTGCTTTTAACACGGAGAATGGCCATTCTCTTTGCTTTTAACACGGCAAATGGACGGAGAATATCCATTCTCTTTGCTTTTAACACGGCGAATGGACGGAGAATGGCCGTTCTCTTTGCTTTTAACACGGAGAATGACCATTCTCAAAGAGAATGGCCATTCTTCGTTCCTTTAACATGGAGAATGACCATTCTCCGTTCTTTGAAAACGGAGAACGGACACTCTATGTGCTTTTAACAAAGTATGGTACATTTTGGACTGGAAATGTTCAAGTATCTCATATTTTTTTCACCAAATATTTACAGTATTTTTAATATCATTTACCATAGTACATTCATTTAATATTAAATCATTTTTAAGAAAATCTGAATATCATTTTATCAGGCTTCCACTGTATGGCTGAACAAAATTTTTTGCGAATGTTTGAATATAATTAACCTACTATCAAAGAGAATTTTTCTTACATTACATTATGCATTACACGGGCATTGACTTCATACTGATGGCATCGATGTACTGATGGCAATAACAAAGGATGAACAGGCAGGATTATAATTATGTTTCAGCAATAGCAAGGGATGAACAGACAGGATTACAATTTTGCTTCAGCAATAACAAGGGATGAACAGGCACTGGTATCGAATTCATACTGATGGCATCGATGTAATAATTTTTTACAGAAAACAAAACACATTACAATCAAATAAAGTTTTAGTGATCCCAGGAATGCATCCGTAATAAGGCCATCTGTAAACCCTAGCAATGCACCCAGGACTCATAAAATCTGTGATGGGCATCTGCAAATTAAAGGAATACACCAAAATATCAATATCATCTATGAAGGCCAACTGCCAACCAAATAAATGCTTCAACCAAAAAATTATAATCAAATTAAGTATACTTCATTCCAAGTCCAATAAACTGCATAATTCACGTTACAGTAATCTGCCCAATCCACGTTAGTAATTCAACATAGAACCTGCATAATTCACAATACAATAATCCAAATAAATATCAGACCTACTCTAAATTCAAGACCATATTACATTTTTAAAACAAATTGCGAACTATGCACTTAGTACAAGCGAAAAGTTTAGTCTTACAATATTTTAAACACAAAATTTAGTTTGACCGCCATGACCAACAAATATTCATAACCATATTACAAGTCAAATATTACTTCCAAATTGAAATAAGAGACATTCAAAACTCAAAAGTTGAATCTTCATAGCCATCTTCATCTTCTTCTTCTTGTTTCTTTTTTTTTTCCTAATTCTTCTTCTTTCTCAAAATATCCTTCACCTACACCTTGAGGGACGGATTAAGAAAAATTATAGTCAGTATGGACTCACTGTATATGTAGAAATGACATCTAGAAACATAAATAGAAGTATCAAAGTAATGGCTAGCATTAAAGTGTCAATGTGCACAGTGTGTATTTTTACATAAGAGTTTGGGCTAGCCCCATTTACCTTCTTCACGAGGAAAGGAAAATCTTATTCTTGGTCAGCAAATTCAACCTCTATCTGGTTAATCTTATCCAGAATCAATTTCTGGTTGTCGGATATAGTCTTCATCTCTTTGAAGACATTCTTAAAGTTTGTAGCAACAAAATTGTATAGATCATCAACCCTGTCCTTAGTGTTTTTGATTCCATAAGTTGATGGTTTTCCAGATGTTGATGGTTTGCTTGCAGCTGTTGACCGTTTTTCAAACATTCGAGTGAAGGTTAGTTTTCTCATGGGGCCTTTGTTTTTAATATAAACATCCTCTGCTAAGCTTGGGACAGAATGTTTATTAGCCATCGAGCATACAAATCCTCCGAAAGGGAGAGCTGTCCTTGCAGTTGGTTTTTCTACGGGATGCATCATTCTACTGAACATGTAGGAACCTATATCCATCCTTTTTTTCTTCCCCATATAATAAAGAAATTTTACTCTCTCGGGATGGATAGAAAACTCATGTCCAGTAGGGTTGAGTGTTTGAGATACGTAGGCATGCAATAATTTATACAAAGTTTTTAATTGATCTTTGTATACATTTTGAGGGGTCTTGGCACCCATTGAAACACCTGTAATCTCATGAATTGCATCCTTCATGAAAACATTATCAATATCTTTCATATCAAACTCAGGAACTGGATCAAATCCATAAAATTCGTTGATGACAACATCATTTACCCTAATTAGTTTCCCTCTCAGAAACACCAGTGGTTGATCCTCTTCTTTTTCTTTAATTTCAGCCGGAAGATTTGAGTAAAATTCTCTTACTATTATTTGGAAGATTTTCTCAAGACAGGATTTGTTCAGTTTCTCCAATTGATAGAATTTCAATGTATCCAGGAAAGCTTCGTCTTCTACATCATCCATCTTAATTGATCTTTCAGGCATAACAGCCTTTTTCTTGAAATATTTAATGTAAATCTTCTTAGTTTTAGAGTCTTTAAATTTTTTTACCTCCTCTCCAGTCTGGGACTTATTTGATGATTACTCTTGCTCTTCATTTTCCTCTTCTGATGAGGATTCAAAATCCACAGAGTACGCTGATGACTCTGTATCCGTTGCCACCTTAGCCTTCGCTTGAGTACGCCTTCGATCTTCATAAGTTGAGTCTTCCGACGACTCTGTATCGAAGATAGATTTTTCGGTCTTTGTCGAGCAATGAGTGTTTTTAGCCTTTTTTGCACGTGGCTTGGCTGCCGCCTCCGCTTTCATCGTCGCTGCCGCCACCGCTGCTTCTGTCGCTGCCCTTTCGGCCTCTGCCCTAGCGACCATAATCTTGGTTTTTGCCGCCCTTGCAAGTTCTGCCCTTCGGGCATGTATCGCATCCCTTTGTGGATTCTTCCCCTTCGGCGACGGTCGTTGTTTCTTCGACGGCATTTTGATTAGAAGAGGGTTTGGGAGAGGGTTTGGGAGAAGGAAGAGGGTTTGAGAGAAGAAGAGGAAAAATTCGACCGTATTATATGACCTTGGGAAGTAGAAAAAATTAGAATAGTTTTGAGTCTTAAATTAAATTTATTACTATTATTACTAGTATAAGACGGTCGAATTTATTACTATTAAATTTAAAAAACTACTTTCCAAAATTAAATTTATTACTATTATTACTAGTATATATTCATGTGAAATCACTACATAAACCTTTGGGATTTTGAGACCCTAATTTTAAAAACTACTTTCCAAAATTAAATTTATTACTATTATTACTAGTATATATCTACGTGTTCCGTACAAATTATTGAAAATTTTGGCAGAAAAAACGTGGTGGAAACATGTTTATTTAAAAAATTTGACAACATATTTAAGAATGTGAAGTTTAATCTCAATATTTCCATTTTTCGAATATTTGATTAAATTTTTGAAAATAAGAAGACTATGTACTTGAAAAGAGTAAAATTGAAACACTCAAAGTTGTCCTCTATTTTACTTTGTAATCATATTTAAGATGGATTTGACGACAAGATTGATGCTAGCAGCATAATCAATTCTATGACGTAACAAGTCATTGATGGGCATATCGTCGTTGATATATGGATTTGACGTAACAAGATTTGTTAATTATAAAGAGCAATGCTATAGTTAGCAAATGGGTGTAAGTTGTAAGAAGGTTGTAAAAGTTTGATTATATCCGAAACCAAATTGAGTTAACAAAATATTATATTTCATTAAATCCCAGCTTCGTCGCCGGAACATTCTCCGGAGAAATATACAAGAGGAGGACAAAAAACTGTAAAAAACGAAAAAAGGGTCTAGCCCTCACTGGCCTCGCGGAGGATCTCCGCAAAGTCCTGCAGGGTGCGCACACCCGCCCTATGGCACAGGCGGCAAAACGCTTCCCTCTTCTCCAGAAAATCCCGTTCCTCCGGAGTGATCGGCAACAGGTCAAAGTTGGGCGCCGGATGAAGAGGTCGAGCGATGACCTCCAGTGACAACCCGCAGGAGGTCAGGAAGTCCGCAACCGCTGCCAGCCAGTCATGGGCCGGAGGCGGCACAGAGGGTGCTCCATGTGGAGAGGCTCGGCGACGACTGGAAGAAGACTCTGGCAATGGTTCCCAACCAGATGATGTTTTTGGAGCCATGTTAAATGTGTAACCTACTCAGATGAATAGGGACTCCTATATATATATATACACGTTCCTAACCGACTCTTCTTATTCCTTATTGGAAGTTGGGGATATTCAATTTTTTTCTTTATTGGAAGTTGGGGATATAATGCTAAAGTTACAACCAAATGCTTACAACACTCTTACAACCTTCACCCATTGCTGACATGTGGGCCATGGCCCACATGTCAGCAATGGGTGAAGGTTGGAAGAGTGTTGTAAGCATTTGGTAGTAGACTTAGCATTATTGATGTCTTATTCCAGGCTTAGTTGGTTGTGCTGTTTGGCTTTTACATGGAAGGCCTAGGTTCGAGTCTGGTGTTTGGGTTCTGTAGAATTTTTCTATTGTTAACATTTTTTGGGTGCTATTATATACTTTTAACTTAGTATGGAACAATTTTTGGGACTGTTAATGGCCATTCTCCATTCCTCTAACACGGAGAATGGTACATTTAGGACGGAGAATTGTACATTTAGGACGGCGAATGGTACATTTAGGACGGAGAATGGTAAATGTAGGACGGAGAATGATACATGTAGGACGGAGAATGGTCCATATAGGACGGAGAATGGTACATTTAGGATGGAGGTAGGATAGAGAATGATACATGTAGGACGGAGAATGGTACATATAAGACAGAGAATGGTACATTTAGGATTGTTCTGTAGGGTTGTGAATTTTAAATAGTTTGGCTGTTTAGTTTTGTTTTGAATCTATATAAATTGGTTTTGAAGGCTCGTGAAGATGAATTAGTTTGGCTGTTAATGGCCATTCTCCGTTCCTCTAACACGGAGAATGGTACATTTAAGACGGAGAATTGTATATTTAGGACGGCGAATGGTACATTAGGACGGAGAATGGTAAATGTAGGACGGAGAATGATACATGTAGGACGGAGAATGGTCCATATAGGACAGAGAATGGTACATTTAGGACGGAGGTAGGACGGAGAATGATACATGTAGGACGGAGAATGGTACATATAAGACGGAGAATGGTACATTTAGGACTGATCTGTAGGGTTATGAATTTTAAATAGTTTGGCTGTTTAGTTTTGTTTTGAATCTATATAAATTGGTTTTGAAGGCTCGTGAAGATGAATTAGTTTGGCTGTTTGGCTGTGTAAATAGATTTTAAAGGGTTGTGAAAAAGAAACCAATGTTTTCGTATCGATCACCATTAATTATGGTGAATGGCACTGATACCACTAATATGAGTGTAATTTGCACCGCCAGAATTCATTTTGAATAAGGTAAAATATGTGTTGGAAAATGGCAAAATCTCTTGGATATGATTACACTGAGATGTTGTATTAATGGTAAAATCTGTGTTAGAAAATGTCGAAATCTCAGAAGTGAGCCGTCTTAGGCGTCATTATATCACAGTCCATTTTATTTATAAAACAAAATTAATCATGTAAAAAATTAGTATTGACAAAAGTAAAATTTTGTCAAAATAGAGAATCGAACTCATAAAAAATATCTTGTATGTAGACTAGTGAAAAATATAAAGAAATGCATGCATGCATACATGCTAACGTTTTCACCATTCACCCCAGGAATGATCGAACATATCTAAATCATTATACATCTCGTATACAGGTTCCCCTGGTACTGGGATTAAATTTTCAAAGGGTTTTTTTAAACTTCTGTATTGAATAACAAATTTTCCAGAGTTCGTCGTCGAAGATCATGTTGAAGCACCCACGTATGTCGAGCACGCGAAGCCCTTGCAGTTGCATATGATAGATCGCAGCGTGTCTCCATTGAACATGCCGAATCCCATATGTAGGTGCTCGAGACGCGGCATCGAATCAGCCACGGCCTTTTCCTTTGCCTCGTTTTTCGTGTCCAGCACGAATATGTTCCTGAGCATGAAATCTGGAGGGGGCATGTTCCTACTCAGCTTGACCAGACGTTTGCAATACTTTCCGACGGAAGATATTCCAGTCGACGTGATATAGAGGCAGTAGCTAATGTCGAGTTCTTCCAGCACAGAGAGAAACTCCAAGTGTCTCACGAAAGTTTCATCACTCACGTCGCACTTCGGAATGCGCAACACCCTTAGAAATTTCCCACTGTATTATAAAAATGAGAAAACATCAATAGAAATTAACAAAAGTATACGTAAAATTAGGTAATAGAAAAAATAAAGTATTAGAATAAGACCAAATAAAATATTGTACTGGCCTTAAACATGCAAAAGAGAAGGCTGCTTCGTCGAGCTTGTACGCGGAGAAGTACCCTAGATATCCCCCACTGCAAGCCACGAGCTTCATTACGGTCAAACTAATCTCAGCGGTTTGCTGGGTCCTCCGGCACCACTGTACCAAGTCGACGTTAGACCAATAGTCTAAGGGACCATTGAGCGCCTTCCACCACGAACGGCAAACTGGGGCCACGTTGCACATTACCTCGTCCGTCGGCATCCCCGACAGTACCAGTATCATCGAGAGAATCTCAGTAGGGATGACGGCCCATCCGCTGCAGTTGATCTTGCTCCTCTCCATTGCGACTGTTCTTCTTCTTCTTTCCTTTGTTTCTCTCTAGCCGGATGGGTTCTCTTCTTTAGAAAAGGCTATTTAACCCCTCGTTTACGCGGGTGTATGTAACCCGCTCGTAGAGGGGTGTGACCGAACAAGGCACAAATCTATTGGAAAATAACGGTAATGCTACTGTATTAATATTAGCAATTAGTCGTTTGGGCTCCCAACATATTTGGGTGATGCCATCTCCCATTATGTGACATCTGACATGGCAGATGACATAACAGCTGACATGGCAAATTTTAACCCCAAAAATTAATTATCCATTTTTTTTAATGTTAATGTTAATGTCAATATTAATATTAATGTTAATGCTAATGTTAATGTTAATATTAATATTAATGTTAATATTAATGTTAATATTAATCAATGTTAATTTAATATTAAATTATTTATTTAATATTAATGTTCATTTTAATATTAATTTTATTGTTAAAATTTTGCCATGTCAGCTGTCATGTTAGCAACCATGTCATATGCCACATAATGGAAGATGGTATCACCCAAATTTTTTGGAAGCAAATAGCATTTTCGTAATATTAGTTTTAATTATATTGTAAATTTTAAATTAACAGAAAAGCTAATGTAGATTTAATATTAATGCTACTGTAAAAAAATTTCGATTATACCTCGATACTTACGTTTGTCGACCGAGTTACCGTCTTCATCATTATCAAGTTTTCACCCGAATCATCGTCATCGCTGGGACGTGATGCCGTACGAGCCTGGAGTTGCGCTCGTGCAAGGCAAGATAACAGATTCACAATAGTGTTTATAGCTCAAATTGATAACATAAGCAGCGGAAGGAAAACATAGTATACAACAAGAATCTCTTTTATTGATAATGAACTGAAGGTTACAATGGCTCTGAATAGCCCAACTTAACATGCCAATTGGCTACAACGCTCATGATCTCTCTATCTCATAAAGGAGTACATTGTTCCATACATTATGCCTCTTTATAGCCAACAAGTAGTCTTCGGCTGAACATCTCCATGTCGCAAGTCCGAACGTCAATGCGGTAGCTCCTCTTGAGCGCTAAGGACTCCATGCCTTGGCACGTCCAAGCCGAGCCCCGCCTCGAGCCGAACATATCCTGAACTTGTCCACCACCGTGTCCCTGCGGCAGATACAGTTAGACATAATCTTAACATAAACATTGTGATCGTGCTCATCTATGTCCCATTTCGCCTAGCCTGTAAGGTTGGAACTTTACATAAGAAATCATATCATTTCACTCAACCAACCAACCAACCGTAAACTTAAACATATGCATAAGGGTGGCAGTCCCTGCGCCTGCACCCAGCGCTAATCTCAGCCCACCGGCCCTATCTATATGAAGGTCACGGTATTTCTGTCATGACCCGCACCCTGATTAGGGGTACGAGTACGTGGTTAAGTCCAGTCTACGCCGCAGCATCGGCGGTAGAACGCTGTCTAGGTCATCTATAAATACTACAACTAAACAGATAAATGTACCTGTACAGTATATACACTCCGAATGGAGGTAACATAGCAATACAGTCTCAATCACAAATGTAAAACTAAGGTAGATAGTATGGAAAGGAAAATACGAATGAAGAGAACATGAAATAAGTCCAAGATCCACACAAGTCCAGAGCTATACACAAATAACCCAGAGAATCACATAATATATAAAAACTACTACAGTCTAAAAAGTACTAGCTAGCTCGTAGGCCAGACAAACCTAACTAAGCTACACTACTCAGGATGAGCAAAGTCACATGGCTCTACTAATAAGCTACAACCCGGGTCTACTCCATCAGACTTGACCCCATAATAGGTCGGGTAATCAGTCTCAGAATCATCTGTAATATGTTAACGGTATTCTGTCAGAAAAATGAGCAAGTACAAATACCAACAGCAGTTCCATATGAATTGACAAATACTATAAGAGACAGTATAATGAAATACAAGACAAAGATATAGGCGACTTGGAAACCATTTAAAGCCGAGGTACAACCCTTGTACCAAACAAGGACCGGGGTTGTACCGGGCCTCCCCTGACCCTGTTGATGTACTGGTGCTCCCTGAACTGTAGCCGGTGCACCTCTCTCCACTGCTGCCATAGCTAGCTGATGTAAGTTCTCCATGGTCTGTCGCAGCAATGACCATGGTCTGTTATCACGTAATTGTTGGCACATTTTATTTTGAGTAATTAACAGCATCTTCGTAGTTTAGTCTTCTGTTCTTCAGGTTCATATATTCTCAGAAGATCTACTACATAGAGTTCTTCCGTTCAAGAGCTTTCTCCTTCTTCCTTGAAGACTGGAGCAGTTACCGGCGTTCCCTGCATAAGACGGCGTCTTCCTACTTAGAGTCTTCGAGTCTGTACTGGTCTAGGTATATCTGTAAACACCTAAGGACGAATGACAGTAAAAAAAATAAGTCAAAAATCAAATAGCTACAGAGCGGCATACTGGCGGTATGCTCCGGCATACCGGCGGTATACCGTTTTTGGAATACAGAAAGTTGCTGTGACAAATAGTCGGCATACCGGCGGCATGCTCCGGCATACCGGCGGTATACCGCTTTTCTTGTACAGAAAGTTGCTGTGACAAATTGTCGGCATACCGACGGCATGCTCCGGCATACCGACGGTATACCGTTTTTAGCAACCCAAAAGTTGCTGTGACTAATTATCGGCATACCGACGGCATGCTCCGGCATACCGGCGGTATACCGTTTTTAGCAACTCAAAACTTGCTGTGACAAATTATCGGCATACCGGCGGCATGCTCCGGCATACCGGCGGTATACCGAGTTTCAAATATTTGGTTTTCGAATTGCTCTGACTAGCATTAATGGCCGCATTTAATGCTCTCAAACGGTCATTAATATGACCGTTACTATTTGGCCGGTATACCGACGGTATGCCGCTGCATACCGACGGCATGCCGGTCTGTCTGCATTCTGAGCATTAAATGCCACCAACTCTTGGTTCTCTTATAAAAGGAAGCTCTCTCTCTCTTGAGCTACCTCACCAACTCTTCCATAAATTTTCCAACAACCAAGAGCTCCACCATTAATACTCTTCCAAGCTTTTCATTGTCATCCTCTCCCAAAGTGCTAGAGTATTAAAGAGTTGTACATTTTGATCTTCACGTGTTAGAAGATCAACAAGTTCTCATTCTCTTTTGTTTGAAGTTAGCGAGCCTTCGTAAGAAAACTCGTGTGTAGAAGTTGGCGAGTCTTCGGATCCAAACTCGTGTGGAAGTTGGTGAGTTCTTCGAATCCAAACTCGTGTGTACTATTTGGTTAAATAGTGGATTAAAGCCGGAGAGAGTTCCGGGACTGGACTGCCTCAAAAGAGGATACCAGGATACATCCTTGCGTTTGATCTTTCTACTCATTACTTTCAATTGTCTTTATTGCATCAATTGTTGTAGTTAATTTTTAATTACCCTATTCACCCCCCTCTAGGGTTCTACAATTGGTATCAGAGCTTCGTTCTCTTGATTTGGATTTACATCCTTGAGTGATCCATGGCCTCTAACCCTAGCATCAACATGTTTCACAATGAGGGATACTCCACAAATAGGCCTCCCCTATTTGATGGTACCAACTATAACTACTGGAAGATTAGGATGGGCATTTATCTAAAGTCCATAGATTTCGATTTATGGGATTGCGTGATAAATGGCCTTCCTACTCCTTCTAGAGCTATTGAGGATATTGCTTCTGACACCCTTCGGGAAACACTTGCTAAAAACATGAAGAAGCTTGCTTGTCGAGATGCCAAGGCAATGAATGCTCTTTACTGTGCTCTCGACAGTAGTAAATTCAACCGAATCTCTACTTGCAAGACTTCCAATGAGATTTGGAAGTTACTTGAAGTCACACACGAGGGAACTTCACAAGTGAAGGAATCCAAGATCAGTAGACTCACGCAAGAATATGAGTCTTTTAAAATAAAGCATGATGAATCTATTGCTAGCATGTTTACCTCGTTTTGGTGACATCATTAACCCTCTCTCTTCTCTTGGAAAGGAATATCCCGCTCATGAAAAGATAAGAAAGATTCTTAGAGGATTGACGAAAGCTTGGAGTCCTAAAGCTACCGCAATTATTGAGGGGAACGATCTAACCGTCATGAACCTAGAGACCCTCATGGGTAAGCTAATGACTCACGAGCTTGACATGAAGGACCAAGAGGAATCCTCCATTCAAGAGAAGGAGAAGGAGAAGACCAAAGAAAAGGAGAAGACTCTTGCTCTCAAAGCATCAAGGTCCTACTCCAAGGATAGCTCCGACGACAATGAGTCGGACGACGATGAAGAAATAGCTCTCACAGCTAAGCACTTTCGAAAGTTTCTAAAGTTCAACAAGGCCAACCGCTCCAGACGGGACAATAAAGAAGACCCGGCGTGCTATCAATGCAGAAGACCCGGACACATCAAGAGGGATTGTCCGATGATACTAAAAGACTCAAGCAAGTACGAGAAGCCTAGCAAGGGAAGCTCGTCCTCCAGAAAGTTCGCCAATACTAGCATTTGGTGTAAAAGCGACGCGAGCGACTCCGACAATGACAAGGAGTGCAAACACAATGCCAACGTCTGTCTCATGGCAACCGATGAGGTACTTGATGATTTTTCCTTAAACACTCTTACCTATGATGATTTGGAGAAAGCCATTCTTGAGTTACATAAAGAACACAAAGGTGTTCAGAATAAATACAAGAAATCTCTTAAGGAGGTTGAGGCTCTTAAACTTGAAATAGAGAGGCTCTCAAGCATCATTATTGATGTGAAGAAAAAATCTCCTATTTCTGACACGGATGAAATAGAGTCTTTGCGACTCAAGTTTCTAGAATCTTTTGACACCATCAAGAAAAGGGATGATGAGATTCTATCCATGAGAAGTGCTTATGAATTTGCTATGCACAAATGTCAAGATGCTAATAAGAGAGAATACACCACTTCTATTAAGTATAATGATCTTCTTACACGGAGTAATAATTTAGGTAATAAGAATACCACTCACATGCATGCTCCTAGACACCCTTACACTCATCAAAATGCTAGGCATAACCATTACATGAACACTACACACAACTCCTTTTCTAACACAAGAAAAGGACCTTTTGTTAAGAAGAACACCTCTCATCATGCTTTTTACTATCATCATAACACTCTTGGTAGATCTTCTCACACTAGAAACTCACATTTGCACAACACTCACACTTCTTCTTCTAAATCTTCTTTGATGTGCAATTATTGTTGTTTGGTCGGTCACACTTCAAACTTTTGTTATACAAGAAAACAAGTTGACATGCCTGCACGCCTACGTCGAGAAGGCCGGTTCCGGAGGCCGCGTCTTCGTCCGGAACTCCCTGGCACTGGCCCGGTGCCTGCACGCCTACGTCGAGAAGGCCGGATTCATATCCGTGCCATTATGGCACGGGTTATCCACTATATATATATATATATATATATATATTTTTTTTTTTTTTATATATATGGGTCGTTCTACAATACATCCGCTGGAAATGGATGTATCGATACATCCAAAATTTGGACCGTTGGATGTTGATCCAATGGTTCGGATTGAATAATAGTGTAGAAACATCATTTAATGCTGATTTAGACTTTTGACCTGTTGGTAACTTGCTTTAGCAGGTCATTCTTCACTTTAATTTTTTCAATGAACACCCTAAATTAACTCATATTTACTCTCTCTTTCGTCCATCCAATTTAATATTTCGTAATTTTTTTTTGGTTACAGGCCGTCGCGGTGGTGGTGTTGGTGGTTGTGGTAGAAAGAGAAATGGAGATGAATAAGGAAACAAGAATCGGTCCGGATTGCGTCGAACGTCGTCGAGCCCTCCTAGAACAACGAGGAGTACCAGCTGTGTCGAGAAAAATCGGTCCTGTTCGCGTCGGACGTCGTCGAAACCTCCTCGAACAAGAAGAAGTACCAGCGGCGCCGCTCTAATTTTACTGTCCATGCCATTTTCACTAATCTTATTTTTCATCTAATAATTTAATATTTTGTTAATAAAGCTACATGTCATGGTGGTGGTGGTGAACTGAGGAAACCTGCTTCTGAGGTCGGGCGGATCATCTGCTCACATATTTAAAAAAAAATCTGTATTGATCGGACGAAATATTTTTAACTTTTCTAATGATAATATTTTCGAAGAGAATATTTTTTTTGGATGGTGAATGGCCATTCTATTTGCTTTTAACACGGAGAATGGCCATTCTCTTTGCTTTTAACACGGCAAATGGACGGAGAATATCCATTCTCTTTGCTTTTAACACGGCGAATGGACGGAGAATGGCCGTTCTCTTTGCTTTTAACACGGAGAATGACCATTCTCAAAGAGAATGGCCATTCTTCGTTCCTTTAACATGGAGAATGACCATTCTCCGTTCTTTGAAAACGGAGAACGGACACTCTATGTGCTTTTAACAAAGTATGGTACATTTTGGACTGGAAATGTTCAAGTATCTCATATTTTTTTCACCAAATATTTACAGTATTTTTAATATCATTTACCATAGTACATTCATTTAATATTAAATCATTTTTAAGAAAATCTGAATATCATTTTATCAGGCTTCCACTGTATGGCTGAACAAAATTTTTTGCGAATGTTTGAATATAATTAACCTACTATCAAAGAGAATTTTTCTTACATTACATTATGCATTACACGGGCATTGACTTCATACTGATGGCATCGATGTACTGATGGCAATAACAAAGGATGAACAGGCAGGATTATAATTATGTTTCAGCAATAGCAAGGGATGAACAGACAGGATTACAATTTTGCTTCAGCAATAACAAGGGATGAACAGGCACTGGTATCGAATTCATACTGATGGCATCGATGTAATAATTTTTTACAGAAAACAAAACACATTACAATCAAATAAAGTTTTAGTGATCCCAGGAATGCATCCGTAATAAGGCCATCTGTAAACCCTAGCAATGCACCCAGGACTCATAAAATCTGTGATGGGCATCTGCAAATCAAAGGAATACACCAAAATATCAATATCATCTATGAAGGCCAACTGCCAACCAAATAAATGCTTCAACCAAAAAATTATAATCAAATTAAGTATACTTCATTCCAAGTCCAATAAACTGCATAATTCACGTTACAGTAATCTGCCCAATCCACGTTAGTAATTCAACATAGAACCTGCATAATTCACAATACAATAATCCAAATAAATATCAGACCTACTCTAAATTCAAGACCATATTACATTTTTAAAACAAATTACGAACTATGCACTTAGTACAAGCGAAAAGTTTAGTCTTACAATATTTTAAACACAAAATTTAGTTTGACCGCCATGACCAACAAATATTCATAACCATATTACAAGTCAAATATTACTTCCAAATTGAAATAAGAGACATTCAAAACTCAAAAGTTGAATCTTCATAGCCATCTTCATCTTCTTCTTCTTGTTTCTTTTTTTTTTCCTAATTCTTCTTCTTTCTCAAAATATCCTTCACCTACACCTTGAGGGACGGATTAAGAAAAATTATAGTCAGTATGGACTCACTGTATATGTAGAAATGACATCTAGAAACATAAATAGAAGTATCAAAGTAATGGCTAGCATTAAAGTGTCAATGTGCACAGTGTGTATTTTTACATAAGAGTTTGGGCTAGCCCCATTTACCTTCTTCACGAGGGAAGGAAAATCTTATTCTTGGTCAGCAAATTCAACCTCTATCTGGTTAATCTTATCCAGAATCAATTTCTGGTTGTCGGATATAGTCTTCATCTCTTTGAAGACATTCTTAAAGTTTGTAGCAACAAAATTGTATAGATCATCAACCCTGTCCTTAGTGTTTTTGATTCCATAAGTTGATGGTTTTCCAGATGTTGATGGTTTGCTTGCAGCTGTTGACCGTTTTTCAAACATTCGAGTGAAGGTTAGTTTTCTCATGGGGCCTTTGTTTTTAATATAAACATCCTCTGCTAAGCTTGGGACAGAATGTTTATTAGCCATCGAGCATACAAATCCTCCGAAAGGGAGAGCTGTCCTTGCAGTTGGTTTTTCTACGGGATGCATCATTCTACTGAACATGTAGGAACCTATATCCATCCTTTTTTTCTTCCCCATATAATAAAGAAATTTTACTCTCTCGGGATGGATAGAAAACTCATGTCCAGTAGGGTTGAGTGTTTGAGATACGTAGGCATGCAATAATTTATACAAAGTTTTTAATTGATCTTTGTATACATTTTGAGGGGTCTTGGCACCCATTGAAACACCTGTAATCTCATGAATTGCATCCTTCATGAAAACATTATCAATATCTTTCATATCAAACTCAGGAACTGGATCAAATCCATAAAATTCGTTGATGACAACATCATTTACCCTAATTAGTTTCCCTCTCAGAAACACCAGTGGTTGATCCTCTTCTTTTTCTTTAATTTCAGCCGGAAGATTTGAGTAAAATTCTCTTACTATTATTTGGAAGATTTTCTCAAGACAGGATTTGTTCAGTTTCTCCAATTGATAGAATTTCAATGTATCCAGGAAAGCTTCGTCTTCTACATCATCCATCTTAATTGATCTTTCAGGCATAACAGCCTTTTTCTTGAAATATTTAATGTAAATCTTCTTAGTTTTAGAGTCTTTAAATTTTTTTACCTCCTCTCCAGTCTGGGACTTATTTGATGATTACTCTTGCTCTTCATTTTCCTCTTCTGATGAGGATTCAAAATCCACAGAGTACGCTGATGACTCTGTATCCGTTGCCACCTTAGCCTTCGCTTGAGTACGCCTTCGATCTTCATAAGTTGAGTCTTCCGACGACTCTGTATCGAAGATAGATTTTCCGGTCTTTGTCGAGCAATGAGTGTTTTTAGCCTTTTTTGCACGTGGCTTGGCTGCCGCCTCCGCTTTCATCGTCGCTGCCGCCACCGCTGCTTCTGTCGCTGCCCTTTCGGCCTCTGCCCTAGCGACCATAATCTTGGTTTTCGCCGCCCTTGCAAGTTCTGCCCTTCGGGCATGTATCGCATCCCTTTGTGGATTCTTCCCCTTCGGCGACGGTCGTTGTTTCTTCGGCGGCATTTTGATTAGAAGAGGGTTTGGGAGAGGGTTTGGGAGAAGGAAGAGGGTTTGAGAGAAGAAGAGGAAAAATTCGACCGTATTATATGACCTTGGGAAGTAGAAAAAATTAGAATAGTTTTGAGTCTTAAATTAAATTTATTACTATTATTACTAGTATAAGACGGTCGAATTTATTACTATTAAATTTAAAAAACTACTTTCCAAAATTAAATTTATTACTATTATTACTAGTATATATTCATGTGAAATCACTACATAAACCTTTGGGATTTTGAGACCCTAATTTTAAAAACTACTTTCCAAAATTAAATTTATTACTATTATTACTAGTATATATCTACGTGTTCCGTACAAATTATTGAAAATTTTGGCAGAAAAAACGTGGTGGAAACATGTTTATTTAAAAAATTTGACAACATATTTAAGAATGTGAAGTTTAATCTCAATATTTCCATTTTTCGAATATTTGATTAAATTTTTGAAAATAAGAAGACTATGTACTTGAAAAGAGTAAAATTGAAACACTCAAAGTTGTCCTCTATTTTACTTTGTAATCATATTTAAGATGGATTTGACGACAAGATTGATGCTGGCAGCATAATCAATTCTATGACGTAACAAGTCATTGATGGGCATATCGTCGTTGATATATGGATTTGACGTAACAAGATTTGTTAATTATAAAGAGCAATGCTATAGTTAGCAAATGGGTGTAAGTTGTAAGAAGGTTGTAAAAGTTTGATTATATCCGAAACCAAATTGAGTTAACAAAATATTATATTTCATTAAATCCCAGCTTCGTCGCCGGAACATTCTCCGGAGAAATATACAAGAGGAGGACAAAAAACTGTAAAAAACGAAAAAAGGGTCTAGCCCTCACTGGCCTCGCGGAGGATCTCCGCAAAGTCCTGCAGGGTGCGCACACCCGCCCTATGGCACAGGCGGCAAAACGCTTCCCTCTTCTCCAGAAAATCCCGTTCCTCCGGAGTGATCGGCAACAGGTCAAAGTTGGGCGCCGGATGAAGAGGTCGAGCGATGACCTCCAGTGACAACCCGCAGGAGGTCAGGAAGTCCGCAACCGCTGCCAGCCAGTCATGGGCCGGAGGCGGCACAGAGGGTGCTCCATGTGGAGAGGCTCGGCGACGACTGGAAGAAGACTCTGGCAATGGTTCCCAACCAGATGATGTTTTTGGAGCCATGTTAAATGTGCAACCTACTCAGATGAATAGGGACTCCTATATATATATATACACGTTCCTAACCGACTCTTCTTATTCCTTATTGGAAGTTGGGGATATTCAATTTTTTTCTTTATTGGAAGTTGGGGATATAATGCTAAAGTTACAACCAAATGCTTACAACACTCTTACAACCTTCACCCATTGCTGACATGTGGGCCATGGCCCACATGTCAGCAATGGGTGAAGGTTGGAAGAGTGTTGTAAGCATTTGGTAGTAGACTTAGCATTATTGATGTCTTATTCCAGGCTTAGTTGGTTGTGCTGTTTGGCTTTTACATGGAAGGCCTAGGTTCGAGTCTGGTGTTTGGGTTCTGTAGAATTTTTCTATTGTTAACATTTTTTGGGTGCTATTATATACTTTTAACTTAGTATGGAACAATTTTTGGGACTGTTAATGGCCATTCTCCATTCCTCTAACACGGAGAATGGTACATTTAGGACGGAGAATTGTACATTTAGGACGGCGAATGGTACATTTAGGACGGAGAATGGTAAATGTAGGACGGAGAATGATACATGTAGGACGGAGAATGGTCCATATAGGACGGAGAATGGTACATTTAGGATGGAGGTAGGATAGAGAATGATACATGTAGGACGGAGAATGGTACATATAAGACAGAGAATGGTACATTTAGGACTGTTCTGTAGGGTTGTGAATTTTAAATAGTTTGGCTGTTTAGTTTTGTTTTGAATCTATATAAATTGGTTTTGAAGGCTCGTGAAGATGAATTAGTTTGGCTGTTAATGGCCATTCTCCGTTCCTCTAACACGGAGAATGGTACATTTAGGACGGAGAATTGTATATTTAGGACGGCGAATGGTACATTAGGACGGAGAATGGTAAATGTAGGACGGAGAATGATACATGTAGGACGGAGAATGGTCCATATAGGACAGAGAATGGTACATTTAGGACGGAGGTAGGACGGAGAATGATACATGTAGGACGGAGAATGGTACATATAAGACGGAGAATGGTACATTTAGGACTGATCTGTAGGGTTATGAATTTTAAATAGTTTGGCTGTTTAGTTTTGTTTTGAATCTATATAAATTGGTTTTGAAGGCTCGTGAAGATGAATTAGTTTGGCTGTTTGGCTGTGTAAATAGATTTTAAAGGGTTGTGAAAAAGAAACCAATGGTTTCGTATCGATCACCATTAATTATGGTGAATGGCACTGATACCACTAATATGAGTGTAATTTGCACCGCCAGAATTCATTTTGAATAAGGTAAAATATGTGTTGGAAAATGGCAAAATCTCTTGGATATGATTACACTGAGATGTTGTATTAATGGTAAAATCTGTGTTAGAAAATGTCGAAATCTCAGAAGTGAGCCGTCTTAGGCGTCATTATATCACAGTCCATTTTATTTATAAAACAAAATTAATCATGTAAAAAATTAGTATTGACAAAAGTAAAATTTTGTCAAAATAGAGAATCGAACTCATAAAAAATATCTTGTATGTAGACTAGTGAAAAATATAAAGAAATGCATGCATGCATACATGCTAACGTTTTCACCATTCACCCCAGGAATGATAGAACATATCTAAATCATTATACATCTCGTATACAGGTTCCCCTGGTACTGGGATTAAATTTTCAAAGGGTTTTTTTAAACTTCTGTATTGAATAACAAATTTTCCAGAGTTCGTCGTCGAAGATCATGTTGAAGCACCCACGTATGTCGAGCACGCGAAGCCCTTGCAGTTGCATATGATAGATCGCAGCGTGTCTCCATTGAACATGCCGAATCCCATATGTAGGTGCTCGAGACGCGGCATCGAATCAGCCACGGCCTTTTCCTTTGCCTCGTTTTTCGTGTCCAGCACGAATATGTTCCTGAGCATGAAATCTGGAGGGGGCATGTTCCTACTCAGCTTGACCAGACGTTTGCAATACTTTCCGACGGAAGATATTCCAGTCGACGTGATATAGAGGCAGTAGCTAATGTCGAGTTCTTCCAGCACAGAGAGAAACTCCAAGTGTCTCACGAAAGTTTCATCACTCACGTCGCACTTCGGAATGCGCAACACCCTTAGAAATTTCCCACTGTATTATAAAAATGAGAAAACATCAATAGAAATTAACAAAAGTATACGTAAAATTAGGTAATAGAAAAAATAAAGTATTAGAATAAGACCAAATAAAATATTGTACTGGCCTTAAACATGCAAAAGAGAAGGCTGCTTCGTCGAGCTTGTACGCGGAGAAGTACCCTAGATATCCCCCACTGCGAGCCACGAGCTTCATTACGGTCAAACTAATCTCAGCGGTTTGCTGGGTCCTCCGGCACCACTGTACCAAGTCGACGTTAGACCAATAGTCTAAGGGACCATTGAGCGCCTTCCACCACGAACGGCAAACTGGGGCCACGTTGCACATTACCTCGTCCGTCGGCATCCCCGACAGTACCAGTATCATCGAGAGAATCTCAGTAGGGATGACGGCCCATCCGCTGCAGTTGATCTTGCTCCTCTCCATTGCGACTGTTCTTCTTCTTCTTTCCTTTGTTTCTCTCTAGCCGGATGGGTTCTCTTCTTTAGAAAAGGCTATTTAACCCCTCGTTTACGCGGGTGTATGTAACCCGCTCGTAGAGGGGTGTGACCGAACAAGGCACAAATCTATTGGAAAATAACGGTAATGCTACTGTATTAATATTAGCAATTAGTCGTTTGGGCTCCCAACATATTTGGGTGATGCTATCTCCCATTATGTGACATCTGACATGGCAGATGACATAACAGCTGACATGGCAAATTTTAACCCCAAAAATTAATTATCTATTTTTTTTAATGTTAATGTTAATGTCAATATTAATATTAATGTTAATGCTAATGTTAATGTTAATATTAATATTAATGTTAATATTAATGTTAATATTAATCAATGTTAATTTAATATTAAATTATTTATTTAATATTAATGTTCATTTTAATATTAATTTTATTGTTAAAATTTTGCCATGTCAGCTGTCATGTTAGCAACCATGTCATATGCCACATAATGGAAGATGGTATCACCCAAATTTTTTGGAAGCAAATAGCATTTTCGTAATATTAGTTTTAATTATATTGTAAATTTTAAATTAACAGAAAAGCTAATGTAGATTTAATATTAATGCTACTGTAAAAAAATTTCGATCATACCTCGATACTTACGTTTGTCGACCGAGTTACCGTCTTCATCATTATCAAGTTTTCACCCGAATCATCGTCATCGCTGGGACGTGATGCCGTACGAGCCTGGAGTTGCGCTCGTGCAAGGCAAGATAACAGATTCACAATAGTGTTTATAGCTCAAATTGATAACATAAGCAGCGGAAGGAAAACATAGTATACAACAAGAATCTCTTTTATTGATAATGAACTGAAGGTTACAATGGCTCTGAATAGCCCAACTTAACATGCCAATTGGCTACAACGCTCATGATCTCTCTATCTCATAAAGGAGTACATTGTTCCATACATTATGCCTCTTTATAGCCAACAAGTAGTCTTCGGCTGAACATCTCCATGTCGCAAGTCCGAACGTCAATGCGGTAGCTCCTCTTGAGCGCTAAGGACTCCATGCCTTGGCACGTCCAAGCCGAGCCCCGCCTCGAGCCGAACATATCCTGAACTTGTCCACCACCGTGTCCCTGCGGCAGATACAGTTAGACATAATCTTAACATAAACATTGTGATCGTGCTCATCTATGTCCCATTTCGCCTAGCCTGTAAGGTTGGAACTTTACATAAGAAATCATATCATTTCACTCAACCAACCAACCAACCGTAAACTTAAACATATGCATAAGGGTGGCAGTCCCTGCGCCTGCACCCAGCGCTAATCTCAGCCCACCGGCCCTATCTATATGAAGGTCACGGTATTTCTGTCATGACCCGCACCCTGATTAGGGGTACGAGTACGTGGTTAAGTCCAGTCTACGCCGCAGCATCGGCGGTAGAACGCTGTCTAGGTCATCTATAAATACTACAACTAAACAGATAAATGTACCTGTACAGTATATACACTCCGAATGGAGGTAACATAGCAATACAGTCTCAATCACAAATGTAAAACTAAGGTAGATAGTATGGAAAGGAAAATACGAATGAAGAGAACATGAAATAAGTCCAAGATCCACACAAGTCCAGAGCTATACACAAATAACCCAGAGAATCACATAATATATAAAAACTACTACAGTCTAAAAAGTACTAGCTAGCTCGTAGGCCAGACAAACCTAACTAAGCTACACTACTCAGGATGAGCAAAGTCACATGGCTCTACTAATAAGCTACAACCCGGGTCTACTCCATCAGACTTGACCCCATAATAGGTCGGGTAATCAGTCTCAGAATCATCTGTAATATGTTAACGGTATTCTGTCAGAAAAATGAGCAAGTACAAATACCAACAGCAGTTCCATATGAATTGACAAATACTATAAGAGACAGTATAATGAAATACAAGACAAAGATATAGGCGACTTGGAAACCATTTAAAGCCGAGGTACAACCCTTGTACCAAACAAGGACCGGGGTTGTACCGGGCCTCCCCTGACCCTGTTGATGTACTGGTGCTCCCTGAACTGTAGCCGGTGCACCTCTCTCCACTGCTGCCATAGCTAGCTGATGCAAGTTCTCCATGGTCTGTCGCAGCAATGACCATGGTCTGTTATCACGTAATTGTTGGCACATTTTATTTTGAGTAATTAACAGCATCTTCGTAGTTTAGTCTTCTGTTCTTCAGGTTCATATATTCTCAGAAGATCTACTACATGGAGTTCTTCCGTTCAAGAGCTTTCTCCTTCTTCCTTGAAGACTGGAGCAGTTACCGGCGTTCCCTGCATAAGACGGCGTCTTCCTGCTTAGAGTCTTCGAGTCTGTACTGGTCTAGGTATATCTGTAAACACCTAAGGACGAATGACAGTAAAAAAAATAAGTCAAAAATCAAATAGCTACAGAGCGGCATACTGGCGGTATGCTCCGGCATACCGGCGGTATACCGTTTTTGGAATACAGAAAGTTGCTGTGACAAATAGTCGGCATACCGGCGGCATGCTCCGGCATACCGGCGGTATACCGCTTTTCTTGTACAGAAAGTTGCTGTGACAAATTGTCGGCATACCGACGGCATGCTCCGGCATACCGACGGTATACCGTTTTTAGCAACCCAAAAGTTGCTGTGACTAATTATCGGCATACCGACGGCATGCTCCGGCATACCAGCGGTATACCGTTTTTAGCAACTCAAAACTTGCTGTGACAAATTATCGGCATACCGGCGGCATGCTCCGGCATACCGGCGGTATACCGAGTTTCAAATATTTGGTTTTCGAATTGCTCTGACTAGCATTAATGGCCGCATTTAATGCTCTCAAACGGTCATTAATATGACCGTTACTATTTGGCCGGTATACCGACGGTATGCCGCTGCATACCGACGGCATGCCGGTCTGTCTGCATTCTGAGCATTAAATGCCACCAACTCTTGGTTCTCTTATAAAAGGAAGCTCTCTCTCTCTTGAGCTACCTCACCAACTCTTCCATAAATTTTCCAACAACCAAGAGCTCCACCATTAATACTCTTCCAAGCTTTTCATTGTCATCCTCTCCCAAAGTGCTAGAGTATTAAAGAGTTGTACATTTTGATCTTCACGTGTTAGAAGATCAACAAGTTCTCATTCTCTTTTGTTTGAAGTTAGCGAGCCTTCGTAAGAAAACTCGTGTGTAGAAGTTGGCGAGTCTTCGGATCCAAACTCGTGTTGAAGTTGGTGAGTTCTTCGAATCCAAACTCGTGTGTACTATTTGGTTAAATAGTGGATTAAAGCCGGAGAGAGTTCCGGGACTGGACTGCCTCAAAAGAGGATACCAGGATACATCCTTGCGTTTGATCTTTCTACTCATTACTTTCAATTGTCTTTATTGCATCAATTGTTGTAGTTAATTTTTAATTACCCTATTCACCCCCCTCTAGGGTTCTACAATTGGTATCAGAGCTTCGTTCTCTTGATTTGGATTTACATCCTTGAGTGATCCATGGCCTCTAACCCTAGCATCAACATGTTTCACAATGAGGGATACTCCACAAATAGGCCTCCCCTATTTGATGGTACTAACTATAACTACTGGAAGATTAGGATGGGCATTTATCTAAAGTCCATAGATTTCGATTTATGGGATTGCGTGATAAATGGCCTTCCTACTCCTTCTAGAGCTATTGAGGATATTGCTTCTGACACCCTTCGGGAAACACTTGCTAAAAACATGAAGAAGCTTGCTTGTCGAGATGCCAAGGCAATGAATGCTCTTTACTGTGCTCTCGACAGTAGTAAATTCAACCGAATCTCTACTTGCAAGACTTCCAATGAGATTTGGAAGTTACTTGAAGTCACACACGAGGGAACTTCACAAGTGAAGGAATCCAAGATCAGTAGACTCACGCAAGAATATGAGTCTTTTAAAATGAAGCATGATGAATCTATTGCTAGCATGTTTACTCGTTTTGGTGACATCATTAACCCTCTCTCTTCTCTTGGAAAGGAATATCCCGCTCATGAAAAGATAAGAAAGATTCTTAGAGGATTGACGAAAGCTTGGAGTCCTAAAGCTACCGCAATTATTGAGGGGAACGATCTAACCGTCATGAACCTAGAGACCCTCATGGGTAAGCTAATGACTCACGAGCTTGACATGAAGGACCAAGAGGAATCCTCCATTCAAGAGAAGGAGAAGGAGAAGACCAAAGAAAAGGAGAAGACTCTTGCTCTCAAAGCATCAAGGTCCTACTCCAAGGATAGCTCCGACGACAATGAGTCGGACGACGATGAAGAAATAGCTCTCACAGCTAAGCACTTTCGAAAGTTTCTAAAGTTCAACAAGGCCAACCGCTCCAGACGGGACAATAAAGAAGACCCGGCGTGCTATCAATGCAGAAGACCCGGACACATCAAGAGGGATTGTCCGATGATACTAAAAGACTCAAGCAAGTACGAGAAGCCTAGCAAGGGAAGCTCGTCCTCCAGAAAGTTCGCCAATACTAGCATTTGGTGTAAAAGCGACGCGAGCGACTCCGACAATGACAAGGAGTGCAAACACAATGCCAACGTCTGTCTCATGGCAACCGATGAGGTACTTGATGATTTTTCCTTAAACACTCTTACCTATGATGATTTGGAGAAAGCCATTCTTGAGTTACATAAAGAACACAAAGGTGTTCAGAATAAATACAAGAAATCTCTTAAGGAGGTTGAGGCTCTTAAACTTGAAATAGAGAGGCTCTCAAGCATCATTATTGATGTGAAGAAAAAATCTCCTATTTCTGACACGGATGAAATAGAGTCTTTGCGACTCAAGTTTCTAGAATCTTTTGACACCATCAAGAAAAGGGATGATGAGATTCTATCCATGAGAAGTGCTTATGAATTTGCTATGCACAAATGTCAAGATGCTAATAAGAGAGAATACACCACTTCTATTAAGTATAATGATCTTCTTACACGGAGTAATAATTTAGGTAATAAGAATACCACTCACATGCATGCTCCTAGACACCCTTACACTCATCAAAATGCTAGGCATAACCATTACATGAACACTACACACAACTCCTTTTCTAACACAAGAAAAGGACCTTTTGTTAAGAAGAACACCTCTCATCATGCTTTTTACTATCATCATAACACTCTTGGTAGAACTTCTCACACTAGAAACTCACATTTGCACAACACTCACACTTCTTCTTCTAAATCTTCTTTGATGTGCAATTATTGTTGTTTGGTCGGTCACACTTCGAACTTTTGTTATACAAGAAAACAAGTTGACATGAGAGTTCTTAAGTGGGTTCCTAAGACTAACACTCATGGACCCATAAGATCATGGGTACCAAAATGTTTATCTTCAACTTATGTTGTAGGTGACGAATCCTTCTCATGCTAGAAGCAAGTGGATTCTCGATAGCGGTTGTTCACGGCACATGACTGGTGATGCTTCACTTTTTACAACGCTATCGATGAAGAAAGAAGGACACGTCTCCTTCGGTAACAATCTTAAAGTTTATATTATTGGAAATGGTAATATCGGTTCTCCTCCTTATCCTTGTATTAATAATGTATGTCTTGTTACTAATCTCAAGCATAATCTCCTTAGTATTAGCCATCTTACCGATAATGGCTATGATATCAAGTTTGTTAAACTTAAATGCTACATTACCGATAGCTCCAATGGAACTATTGTGTATGAAGGCATTAGAAAAAACAATATTTATGTTCTTTATCTTGTTAAAGGTACTAACAATGACAGGTGTCTAGTTGCAAAGAACGATGAGAGTTGGCTTTGGCACATGAGGCTTGGACATGCCAACATGGATACCATCTCTCGTCTCGCCTCCAAGAAGCTTGTACGAGGACTTCCTAGTATCCCTTTCAAAAAGGATATGGTTTATGAAGAATGCGAGAAAAGTAAGTTGACCAAGTCATCCTTAAAATCCATCAACTCTGTGAGTACCACTAGACCCCTTCAACTTATTCATATGGATCTTTTCGGGCCTAGTAGAGTAGCTAGCCTTGGTGGCAAACTTTATGCTTTTGTTTTAGTTGATGATTTTTTGAGATTTACTTGGGTTATTTTTCTTGCTTGCAAAAGTGATACTTTTCGTGAATTTATTGCTTTTTGTAAACGTGTTCAAAATGAGAAAGGTTTTTCTATCAACAAAATTAGGAGTGATCATGGAGGAGAATTTGATAATGTTGATTTCAAAAGATTTTGTGAAAAGAATAGTTTTGGACATGATTTTGCTTGTCCTCGTACTCCTCAACAAAATGGTGTTGTGGAGAGAAAGAATAGAACCCTTGGCGACATGGCCCGGGTTATGTTAAACCAATATAAGCTCCCCCAATATTTTTGGACGAAAGCCGTTAATACGGCGTGTCATGTTATTAATAGAGTCTTAATTAGACCTATGACTAAGGAGACTCCTTATGAGCTTTGGTTCAACAAAATTCCTTCTATTGAATATTTCAAAGTTTTTGGTTGCAATTGTTTTATTTTGAATACCAAGGATAACCTAGGCAAGTTTGAAGAAAAAGCCTATGAAGGAATATTTCTTGGATACTCTACTCATAGTAAAGGTTTTCGTGTTTTTAACAAAAGAAGTCTTGTTGTCGAAGAGTCAATCAATGTCTCTTTTAATGAACTCAACTCTTCTACATTCTCCTCTTCCGAGGATATTGATGACATCTCGTTTGGGTTGGAGAACTCCTCTATTGAGGATCGTCCTTCTTCATCTAACAATGAAGTTGTGACCCCATCTAAAGAGTCTCCTCCTCTCGAGCCTCCTTCAAAGGATCTCCCAAGAGAATGGAGATTTGTCACCAATCATCCTAAGGAGCTTATCATTGGGGATCCTTCCTCAAGTGTTAGCACAAGATCCGCCACTCGTGATCTTTGTGCCAATGTGGCTTTTATCTCTCAAATAGAGCCTAAAAATGTTAATGATGCTTTTCTTGATGAATTTTGGATGATAGCTATGCAAGAGGAGCTAAATCAATTTGAGCGAAGCAAGGTTTGGGAACTTGTCCCAAAACCTAGCAATCACCCCATTATTGGAACTAAATGGGTGTTTCGCAACAAACTTAATGAAGACGGGTTAGTGACTCGTAACAAAGCCTGATTGGTTGCTCAAGGCTATAACCAAGAAGAAGGCATTGACTACGATGAAACCTATGCTCCGGTTGCACGTCTTGAATCTATTCGTATGCTTTGTGCCTTTGCTTATTTTAATGACTTTAAGCTATTTCAAATGGATGTTAAAAGTGCTTTTCTAAATGGTATTATTAAAGAGGAAGTTTATGTTAAACAACCTCCCGGTTTTGAAGATTTTCAATTTCCTAATCACGTCTTCAAACTCCATAAAGCCCTTTATGGCCTCAAACAAGCTCCACGTGCTTGGTATGAGCGTCTTAGCTCTTTTCTTGTTTCTCACAATTTTTCAAAGGGCAAAGTTGACACCACACTTTTTATTAAATCCCATGATGGGACTCTCTTATTGGTTCAAATTTATGTTGATGATATTATTTTTGGTTCTACTAACAACACACTTTGTGTAGAATTTGCCAAAGTTATGCAGGAAGAATTTGAAATGAGTATGATGGGTGAACTCTCCTTCTTCTTGGAATTACAAATCAAACAAGGACCTAAAGGAACCTTCATCAATCAAGCAAAATATACAAAGGACCTCCTCAAGCGTTTCGACCTTGACTCATCCAAATCAATGAGGACTCCTATGGCCACAACGACAAAGCTTGACGGTGATGAAGATGGCACATCGGTCGACATTCGTAAGTATAGAGGTATGATCGGTAGCTTACTCTATTTAACTGCTAGCCGTCCGGATATCATGTTTAGTGTTTGCTTGTGTGCACGATATCAAGCCAATCCAAAGGAATTACATTTGAGTGCCGTTAAGCGCATTTTTCGTTATCTCAAAGGCACCATTAACATGGGTCTTTGGTATCCGAAATCCTCATCCTTTGAGCTTCACGACTTTTCGGATGCGGATTTTGCCGGATGCAAGATTGACCGAAAAAGTACTAGTGGCACATGTCAATTCCTGGGGAAGTCCTTGGTATCGTGGTTTAGTAAGAAGCAAAACTCTGTTGCTCTTTCAACCACTGAGGCAGAGTATATTGCGGCTGATTGTTGTTGTGCACAAATTCTTTGGATGTCACAAACACTTTTAGATTATGGCATTTCTCATTATTGCACCCCTATTAAATGTGATAACACTAGCTCTATCAATCTCACGAAAAATCCGATTTGTCACTCACGCACGAAGCACATTGAAATTAGACACCATTTTCTTCGTGACCATCAGCAAAAAGGAGATATCCATCTTGAATTTATTGATACTACCTATCAATTAGTCGATATATTCACTAAGCCTCTCCCGGAAGATCGCTTCTCTTTCCTTTGCCGTGAACTAGGCATTTTGACTTTTGATTCTTAGTCCCATTCGGCCGGCACACCGACGGTATACTACGGTATACCGGCGGTATGCCATTTTTCCAAGCAGAATTATGTTCTGTTTCGAAACTCGGCATACCGTTGGTATACGTCGGCATACCGCCGGTATGCCGAATGGCGGCGGACAGGACTACTTCTCTGAGATCGGGGCCCACTTTTTTTCTCTCTCTCTTCCTTTATTCTTTCTATCCTTTCTTTATTCCCTCTCATCCATCCCATCCCTCTTAACTACCCATCTCCTCAACTCCCTTTCCTATTTATTACTCTTCAAATCACCTTCCCCCTTTCTCTCCTCTTTTTACTCCATCATTATTTCATCCCATCACCTTTTCATCTTCCCACTTTACTCCTCCTCTATAACCGTTCCCTTCCTACCCCCCCTTTCAAACTCATCTCTTCATCTTCCTCCTCTACTTTAAAAACCCTCCTTCTTCCATCTTCTCTCTACTACTTCTTCTTCCACAACAAAGCACAAAAACCCTCTACATGGCAAACCCAAAGCGCCCCCGATCCTCCTCCTCCTCCATGTTCAACCCCTTCGTCCCGGTGGCGCTACCTACCGGCTATGACCCACGTGTCTTCTCCACCTCTCTGGCGGCCGACCTTTGGTTCCAACACTTCATCCATCACAACGTGTTCAAGGGAAGGGCGATCAACTGGAATCTCTTCCCCGGTCACGTCCTCTTGTTTGACGACGCCGGTCTCTCCTCTCTTCTTCGGCGCCAAATTCCTGTCTACCCCGCTGCTGTCCGACTTTTCTATTGCAACATGCGAGGGGATGACGACGATCCATCTGCCATTCAATCTATGGTCAATGACCGCCACTTCCGTCTTACTTCTCGGGAAGTGGGGAACATCTTAGGCATCCCGGACAAAGGGGAAGCGTTACCAACTTTGGGTGCTCTCAACTCCTCGGCGGCGTCCCCTTTCGACGAATTCTGCCGAATTATATGCAAGGGTCCCAACCCTCCTGCCATCCCGGCCCTCTCTGTCCAGCTGGAGCCGTTTTACTACGAGCTCCATCGGATCGTGTGCCACACTCTGTTTCCTAAGGGCGGAAATTATGACGCAATCACCGGTGATGCCCTCGTCTGCATGTATCATCTTTATGCCCGGAAGCGATTCTCCTTCCCGAAGACTCTTCTTCTGCAATTCCGACGTGTCTTGCCTTCCGGGAAGCAGAATCTCTACTATGGCTCTTTTATCACTCTACTTATGGAGGCCAAACATGTTGATCTGTCTCTCTGCTCCTCGGATGGCGTCCCCTCATATCTTGCTGTCTTCCGTTCCCTTGGTGGCGCCTCTACTTCCCGTGCCTCATCTTCCCAAGAGCAACCGGCATCCACGCCTGCTGCTCCCACATCTACCCCTCCTACTTCGGGCCGTTATATGCCGCTCACTCAGCAGCATTTTGATATGTGGATGGCCCAGACGGAGGAGCAGATGCGGGCCCACACTCGTGGACTTGGCGCCCTAATCCAGACTCGTTTCCACGATCAGGGGTACTTTATTCAGCGCACTCTTCAAGACCGTGATGCTTTTCTGGATCTCAATCTTCAGGATCCCATGTACACGGGCCCACGCTTCTCTGACCCCAATGCCTATGGGTTTATGTACCCTGACGGCATTGATCCTTTTGGCGCCTTCCAGCAAGCTCAGGGTGATGATGATGATGATCCGGCTGAGGATTAGGGATGGACTTCCTTTGGCGATGGTTTCGGCTTTTGAGTGTTTCTAGTTTTTATGTGTTTGTCTTTATGTTGTCTTTTGTGGTCCTTCGGGGACCGGTGTGTGGTTGTTACTTGTTGTTTGCTGTCCTTCGGGGACTTACTCTTTGGGTTTCTCTAGTGTTTCTCATGGTGGAGAGTCTTTTATGTTCTCAGTATGTAATGTTTGTGTCCAGCATGTATTCACTTCCTACTTCATATATTAATGCATGCTTCTCTCTTTATATACTCGTGTTTGCTTTATTATGCACTGTTTCAATTGTTTATCCCCATCTTTGACTAAGTGACAAAGGGGGAGAAATCGTATTAAGGGAGAGCTGTCTACCTACGGGGGAGCTACTCCCTGAAGATGCTATCTCTCTATTTTGTCAATTATCAAAATGGGGGAGTTTGTTAGCACATTTTATTTTGAGTAATTAACAGCATCTTCGTAGTTTAGTCTTCTGTTCTTTAGGTTCATATATTCTCAGAAGATCTACTACATGGAGTTCTTCCGTTCAAGAGCTTTCTCCTTCTTCCTTGAAGACTGGAGCAGTTACCGACGTTTCCTGCATAAGACGGCGTCTTCCTGCTTAGAGTCTTCGAGTCTGTACTGGTCTAGGTATATCTGTAAACACCTAAGGACGGATGACAGTAAAAAGAACAAGTCAAAAATCAAATAGCTACAGAACGGCATACCGGCGGTATGCTCCGGCATACCAGCGGTATACCGTTTTTGGAATACAGAAAGTTGCTGTGACAAATAGTCGGCATACCGGTGGTATGCTCCGGCATACCGGCGGTATACCGCTTTTCTTGTACAGAAAGTTGCTGTGACAAATTGTCGGCATACCGACGGCATGCTCCGGCATACCGACGGTATACCGTTTTTAGCAACCCAAAAGTTGCTGTGACTAATTGTCGGCATACCGACGGCATGCTCCGGCATACCGGCGGTATACCGTTTTTAGCAACTCAAAACTTGCTGTGACAAATTGTCGGCATACCGGCGGCATGCTCCGGCATACCGGCGGTATACCGAGTTTCAAATATTTGGTTTTCGAATTGCTCTGACTAGCATTAATGGCCGCATTTAATGCTCTCAAACGGTCATTAATATGACCGTTACTATTTGGCCGGTATACCGACGGTATGCCGCTGCATACCGAAGGTATGCCGGTCTGTCTATATTCTGAGCATTAAATGCCACCAACTCTTGGTTCTCTTATAAAAGGAAGCTCTCTCTCTCTTGAGCTACCTCACCAACTCTTCCATAAATTTTTCAACAACCAAGAGCTCCACCATTAATACTCTTCCAAGCTTTTCATTGTCATCCTCTCCCAAAGTGCTAGAGTATTAAAGAGTTGTACATTTCGATCTTCACGTATTAGAAGATCAACAAGTTCTCATTCTCTTTTGTTTGAAGTTGGCGAGCCTTCATAAGAAAACTCGTGTGTAGAAGTTGGCGAGTCTTCGGATCCAAACTCGTGTTGAAGTTGGCGAGTTCTTCGGATCCAAACTCGTGTGTACTATTTGGTTAAATAGTGGATTAAAGCCGGAGAGAGTTCCGGGACTGGACTGCCTCAAAAGAGGATACCAGGATACATCCTTGCGTTTGCGTTTGATCTTTCTACTCATTACTTTCAATTGTCTTTATTGCATCAATTGTTGTAGTTAATTTTTAATTACCCTATTCACCCCCCCTCTAGGGTTCTACAGTAATGACCATGGACGGTTCTCACCGTAATGCATCTTTGGCATCCTTATGTGTAAGATGATGATCGCTTCGATACGGGTTGCTAGCCCAATATCTGAAGGATCCCAAACTTACTGATATCATAGCTTATCACAACACTGGACGGTCGTAACCCGTCCTAATGATGTGCACCATAAATACCATGCACAATTCCTTCCTTTGAACTACTCGGTTGAATTAAGATGATGTGCACCATAAATACCATACATAAATACCAATACTGGACGGTCGCAACAATATCATAGCTTATTAAGTATATTATATTGACATTGCTTGTCCTCTATTCAGAGTTGACCGTTCTCGACAGGTTTTGATATTATAACTGTTGTTAGATAGTAGAACTAGACAGCGTTCTACGTCATTTCTGCGGTGTAGGCTCGAACGCTGTCACACACTCATGCCCTTACTATGGGTGCGGGTCGTGATAGGGTACGCGAGAAAGGAACAATATCGCTACCGATTCGCTAGGGACCGATAGGTCGAAAGTCGATCGAACAGGAACGATTGAATTAAGATCCATTCCACGTTATGGAATGGCTTCTCTGGAACCAAGTCCCATATTCAGCGGGTTGTAGGTGATCGCGTAGGCGACGTCAGCGCAGCCAACCAGTCGCTCGCTTGAAGCAAGTCTAAGGCGAGTGGCTGACCTCCTTCGCCTCGTCCCTCTTCGACGTCACTGGCATCACAAGCCATCCTGGACGTATACCTTTGTTAATCGGGGTCCTTTCAACGCAAGTAGCTAGCTCCGATGCAAGTTCCCGTTTAACCTGTGCTGATCGAGGAAACTACCGCCTTGTCGACAAGTTGTCCATAACCGTACGAAGATATATTTTCCTTTTAGTTATTAAGACATAGCCTACATTATCTTTGAAAACTCAATCCCTTTCCCGTGTTTGTGCCCTTGCATTTATCCTTTCATTCGCAACAACATTATCGATTTACCTAGGAAGGGGGTCGAGAAGAGGAGGGTCAGCCACTCACCTTGAGTTTACTTCAGGCGAGAGAATGGATCTTAATTCAACCGTTCCCGTTCGATCGAGTCAATCGATCCCGACCTATCGGTCCCGACCGAATCGATAGCGACAGTGTTCCTTTCTCATGCACCCTGTCACGACCTGCCCCCGGAGTAAGGGCATGAGTGTGTGACAGCGTCCCAGCCTACACCGCAGAAACGATGTAGAACGCTGTCTAGTTCTATTATCTAACAACAGTTAGATATTACAACCTATCGAGAATCAAGGGTCGTCGTCTAACCCAGCTATGGCAGTCTATTCTTGTGTATTGCTCCTTCAACCAATCCATTCCTAGGCCAAGGGACCGATTCGGCCCATAGCAAAAGGGTCGTCGTCTAACCCAGCTATAGTCCGTGATGGCTTGACATTGCCAGTGGCCTTCACACCCTTTCACTGCTTAACAAATGCACTTGACACGGGACGGTGCTTGCTATACTTCGATAGCCCAACAAAACTCTTTTCTAATGTGTTCATGCAACGACTTGACAAGCAAGGGCTACGTCAAGCCTAGCATCGAGGGAACGTGCTGTGCACGCGTTCGACTTGAACAATCAAGTTCTTTGGGTGCATAGACTTATGCAAGTAGCGGTGAAATACGACTTAAACTACGGGACAAGCGAATGTTAATATTAATTGTAGTTCTAATTACATTTTAAATAAAAAAGAATGCAATTTTAACTTTAACTAGTTTGAAGTAAATGTTAAATCCAAAACTATTTTAAATTTTAGTAGTCATATTAGTTTCAATAATATTGTAAATTTTAAATTAGCATGAATGCCACGGTATTAGAAACCTAGCTAGCTGATGTCACGTTGCTCGGGGCTCGGTTAGTGTTCGTCTAAACTCGTACGTGCGAACTAGTTATTAGTAATGATAACCAAAAATTGAATTTTAAGTTTAAAATCTAGTCGAGCTCGATCCTTCCTCTTTATCCCATCTCCCACACTCTCTTTCTCTCTCTCTCTCTCGGGTTCTCTCTCACATGTTGTGTTCCTTAACACAACAGATCCCGTAGCATTAAATGCTCTGCATGCGTTATCCTACACAATTTAGTAATAAACACTGATATCATATCATTAGAAGAGCAAAAGTTGTCTTGGAAGTCATAAAAAATTACTTTGTATTATCCTCTCAATACTTTTTTGTATTAGAGATGACTTTTTAAACTTATTGTCATTTGTGAATATAGCCGCCTATGCAAGTTATTGTATTCTGTCTCATGCCACATAGGATACACAACACATAACAAGACAATAGGGTTTCGTAGCATTAAATGCTGCTGCATGCGTTATCCTACAGAATAGGGCCACGTGGAGATTGTTGTTGCATGCTTCCTCATGCGTTATTAGCTACACAATTTAATAATACAGGTACCCAGAAGACGAGAAAGTTGTGTTGTTGGACGTTGTTTCCTTAAAATTATGCTTGCTCCTAGAATCACTCAAGATTTTTCATGAGCCATCAAAAGAGAGCCACGTGGCGGAGTTACAAGGAAGACGAAAGGTTGTGTTGTTGCCTTGCTGGAAGTTGTTTCTTCCTGAATAATGCTTTTTGTACCTCCAAATTGCACTTTCAAACTGTCCATCCTTACGTGGCAGCTGACGTGATATGTTGATCTGGCAGCTGACGTGGCATTTTTTTTAAAAATAAAACTAAAAATAAAAATTAACATTAAAGTTAATATTCCAGATTAACATTAACATTAATATTAATATTATCGTTAACGTTAACAATAATATTAATATTAACATTAACTTTAACATTAATATTAACATAAATTAATATTAACATTAAAATAACATTGATATTAACGTTAAATTATTATGGAGAAAATTGGGTAGTTAACTTTTTGGATTAAAATTTGCCATGTCATCAGTCATGTCAGATGACACACTATTATTTAACATGCCACATCAGATGGGAGGGCTATATATTAGAGGGTCAATATGGAGGTACGAATATAGCATTACTCTTTCTTCTTGTATTGTTTCTTGTCCTTCGTTTCTTCTGCTAGTTTCTAACACACTCTATTTTCTTCAATGTCGACGTCACATGGAGAAAGTGATCATCGTGTGGAAGATTTAGTCGATGAAGAAAGCCTCCTTTCAAGAGGACTGTCAGATGATTTGGATGATAAGCAAAGTTTGGAAGATGTTAGCTTAGGAGACAGTAAAGAACAAAATGAAGACATCAACGCAAACAACGAAATATTATTTCGCATCACCCTTTCTAATGGATTTAAGAAATGCATTATATTTTTACATCTATTTCTCATATTTATTTTGTTTTATTCTGTTCTTAGGGACGACGATGAATCTCCATTGGATTTCGATGCAGCGACGATGAAAAAAATATTGCAATCTGCCAACATTAACAAAGATCCAACCATGCTCTTAGAAGAAGATATTGTTGGCCAACAGTTCAACTCTATTGAAGAAGCAGGGACATTCTACCGGATTTATTCAAAAGCATATGGTTTCAGTATTAGAAAGAACGAGGTAAAGAAAAACAAATCTGGGATGGTGACGATCCGTAGTTGGTGTTGTTCGAATGCGGGATTCAGACACAAGAAATACAAAGAAGCTCCAAACAGGGTTCGTGAGCCAATAAGTGAAAGCAGAAGTGATTGTAAAGTAATTTTTCGAATTGGGTACACCCATAAAACAAAGATGTTGTCCGTCAAAAAATTTTATGTACATCACAACCATAACCTGGCAAATGATTATGAAACAGCTTTTTTGAGATCCCATCGTACGATAACACCCGCAGAGTTGGAAGAAATTAAGCTTATGAAGCAATTAGGGATGGGGACTGGACAAATATGGAATTTAATTATCCAGAAGAAAGGTGGCTGGGATAATGTTGGATGGACGAGAAAGGTTTTATACAACGCTCTAGCTCAAGATAGCAGAGCACTAGACGATGTTCATGCTTCGACAACACTTACATTTCTTCAATCAAAGGAGGTCAGTGACCCAGATTTCTTCTACGACTACAAGGTAGACGAAGATTCCAGATTGACCCATCTCTTTTGGGCTGACGGTACATGTCGATTCGATTATGAATTATTTGGAGATTCATTAGCATTTGATTCTACATATAAAACAAATAGAAGTCAAATGCCATTGGTGGTTCTAGTGGGTACAAACAATCATGCGATGACTTGTGTGTTTGGGTTTGCAATGATCCATAATGAGACTGCAGAGACTTATTCTTGGGTTCTTGAAAAATTCCTAGAGTGTATGAATGACAAATTACCAGTGACAGTTCTCACGGATGGTTGCAGATCCATGAATAAAGCAATTGAGGATTTAATGCCCAGCGTAGTTCATCGAACGTGCTCATGGCATATCCTTAACAATGCTGCCAAACATGTACACCGAGAGGGTTTTCACAATAAACTGAGTCTTCTGATTAAAAGGTACATAGCACACTTGCTACTTTACTTTGAAGTATGTTGTTGTTACAATATCACAACTTTAGTTACTGTCCATGTTTTCTAAACAGGTACTATTCAGTCGAAGAATTTGAAAACTGTTGGCAGCAGATGCTAACAGATTATAATGTAGAAAATAATGAGTGGACCACTGCATTGTACAGAACGAGGGAGCGATGGGCGGACACATTCCTACGTGGTAATTATTTTGGCGGTTCTACTGCAACAAATAGATGTGAATCTATGAACGCATTTCTGAAAAGATTTTTGAATGAGAAGCTGCCACTATGGAAGGCCCTTCAAAATTGTGACTACGGTTTGGCGGCCTTACGTTACGGCCAGATGGGTAAGCATGTCAATGATAAACTCTCAACACCAGTTGTGAATCAAACTAGCATGGCCGTAATAGAAGGTAAATTTGCCGCAATTTATACTAAAATGGTGTTTATAGATGTAAGGAAGGAAATCACACGTTCTGATGCATATACTGTTCTCCATCATCACATCGTAAAGAGGCAGAAGTTTGCACTGTCCAAAAGTATTTGTCACCAAACAGTGTCAACCGGAAGGTTATATTTCATCCGGCCGACAACATCATAAATTGTGAATGCTTGTGGATGGAGACCAAGGGGATTCCTTGTAGGCATATTTTTTCAGCAATGAAGAGATTGCAAATTGGAGATATTCCAAAGAACTTGATAAAATCTCGTTGGCTCAAGGATTGCAAAGAGAGTTATCTCTCCGGACCTGGCTCAGAAAGAAGATTCATCCACCCAGACATTATTGAGAGCAGAAGGTATGGTGCTATTAATGAACAATTTAATCTGTTTACATACTATTGTAAAAAATTAAGCAAAATTCAAGAGAGGGGAACGGAGTTGATGTCGTCTGTTCTGATAGAGTTGAAAGAAATGGTGACCGATATTGGTGAAGAAGAACAAATGGTAGCTGATGCAGTTCATGGAGTGCATGAAGCTTTAAAAGAGCTAAATCCGGTAGCAACAAAAGGAAGGCCTTCTCAAGGGAAATCAAGCCAGCCTACAGAAAGTCATCCTATCCCGAAGCCTAGAGTATGTAGATTTTGTAAAAAATTGGGTCACGATTATCGTAATTGTAAAGTACGAAAGCGAAATAGTGACAAAGAGCAAATAGAATAAAATGAAACGTCGTTGACTTAAGACAATGTCTTTCTTATGTGGCAAGATGTCATTCACACGATACAATTAGATAAAAAAATATGTTCTCCAATGCAAAAGTTTGAGAAGACAATTAGATAAAAATGGAGAACATTAAATTCCAAGTTCAAAACGTAGTACATCAAAAATGGAGAAAATATGTTCTCCGTGCAGTTCAAAACGGAGAATATCATTCTCCGTTTCAAATGACACTGTGAATTTCATTCTCCGTTTCAAATTAAAACGGAGAATGAACATTCTAATGTGTTTTTAACACTGGGAATCTTATTCTCCGTTCCAAATTAAACGGCGAATAGAATCCTCAATCGTTTTAATACTGGGAACGACATTCTCCGTGAAGTTCAAAACGGAGAATACAATTCTCCGTTACAAATGAAACGGAGAATTTCATTCTCCGTTTCAAATTAAAACGGAGAATGCTATTCTCCGTTTAATAAAACACGGAGAAAGCTATTGTGGTGTCGTGGTTACAATGCTAGACTTGTATTTAAGAGGTCATTGGTTTAAATCTTGACTATAACAAAATTTTGTTTTATTTATACTTTTTTTGTAAGTTATGTATGGGGCCCATTTAAAAGGAAAAAACTTTGATACAGGAGAGAAACTTTGATACAGTAGGGGGTATCAAAGTTTTGATACCCCCTATGTATGACATGTGGGCCATCTCAAAATTTATGTGTATATATATATGTTTACACGTTTTACAAAGCAAGAGGGGACCACATGTCATACATAGGGGGTATCAAAATTTTGATACAGTAGGGGATATCAAAGTTTTGATACCCCCTATGTATGACATGTGGGCCCTATTAAAATTTATGTGTATATATATATGTGTACACATTTTATAAAGCAGGAAGGGCCCACATGTCATACATAGGGGGTATCAAAACTTTGATACCCCCTACTGTATCAAAAAAAAACTTTGATACAGTAGGGGGTATCAAAGTTGGCAGAATTCGAAGGGGCAGATTCATTGGTATTAATGGCATATAAATGGCGCATGAGTCCGAGTTGTTCCATGCCTATAAATGGCAGTAGTGTAGAGAGAGTTTGTTCTCGTCTCACTTAGCTTTTCTTGTGGAGATGGACTCTACCGATCCCCCGCCTTGGCAAGACTCTTTCCTCTTGGTTGTCGATCTCCTCGTTCGAAGAAGCTTTGGTGGTGAAGTCCTTCAGAAGACTGAGATGTGCCTGGGTTTGGATTTATTGCCAACCCACGCTCTGTCGAAGTGCTCGCACGTTGATTGGCTCGAACTATGCACGGTGTTCCTTTGCCGCCAGGAGTTCATTTCTTCAACATGTTCCATTGGTCCGACGATGCACAGTGGTGAAGTCCTTCAGAAGACTGAGATGTGCATAGGTTTGGAGTTTATTATCGTTCCACGCTCTGTCGAAGCGCCCGCCAGGAGTTTATTTCTTCGACATGTTCCATGTTGAAGAAGGATGCCTTTGTACGGTGCTCTGCCTCAAGGAATTCCTTTGTCTCAGTGAGTTCCTTTGCTCGGAGGATGCACGATGAAGTGACTTGCCTCAAGGAGTCATCCAACGGTTCCTATGCTCTGACGATGCACGATGAATACCACGTGGACACGAACTGAAAGACGACAGAGAACAACACTACTTCACAGTCGAAGCTTTCAATTGAATTCCTTGAGGCAAATCACTTCATCGTACATCGTCAGAGCAATGGAACTCCCTGAACAAAGGAACTCCGTGCATAGTCAGAGCAATGGAACTCCATGAACAAAGGAACTCTGTGCATAGTCAGAGCGAATCAAAGTACGAGCGCTCCGACAGAGTGTAGGTTTGGATTTATTGCGCTCGCACTTTGATTCGCTCTGACTATGCACGGAGTTCCTTTGTTCATGGAGTTCCATTGATCTGACTATGCACGGAGTTCCCTTGTTCAGGGAGTTCCATTGCTCTTACGATGCACGATGAAGTGATTTGTCTCAAGGAATTCAATTGAAAGCTTCAACTGTGAAGGAGTGTTGTTCTCTGTCTTCTTTTAGTTCATGTCCACGTGGTAGATGTTCTTCATCGTGCATCGTCAGAGCATAGGAACCGTAGGATGACTCCTTGAGGCAAGTCACTTCATCGTGCATCCTCCGAGTAAAGGAACTCACTGAGGCAAAGGAACTCACTGCCTCAAGGAATTCCTTTGCCTCAAGGAGTTCCATTGCTCTGCGATGACCGCACGCAGCTCACATTCAACTTTTTTCTTGATAGTAGGATTTTATGTAGTATTTCAGACTTTCATAATGTAAATGTAACTCAAAAAGTCAAACTTTTCGTGGTTTTCACAATGTAAATGTAACTCAAAAAGGATTTTATTATAAAAGACAGCAGAGTAGACATTATAAAAGACAGAAGTTCTCTTGAAATCTAATTCTTAGCCCATACCAACCTCATCATTTTAGCCTTCTTAGTCCATACCAATCTCGTCATATTCTCATCAAGCTCATCTTTATTCTCCTTTTCAAACTAAACGGAGAATAACATTCTACGTTTCGAAAGACACGGAGAACGTCATTCTCCGTTTAAATAAAAACGGCGAATGAACATTTTAATGTGTTTATTATCCGTTCAAGACAGACGTAGAATGTTATTATCCGTTCCGAAATAAACGGTGAATAGAATCCTCAAACGATTTAATTTAACGGGAAAGTTATTCTCCGTTTCAAGTAAACGGAGAATTCCATTCTCCGTTCCAAATAAAACGGAGAATATAATCCGAAGGGGCAGATTCATTAGGAATAAATGGCATATAAATGGAAGAATTCATTGATATTAATGGCAGATTCATTGGTATTAATGACAATAAAAGTGACTGCCACTTGGCGCATGAGTTCGAGTTGTTAAATTTTGCCAATAAATGGCAGAAGTTGGGAGAGCTTATTATAAAAATGACTGCCCTTTTGGCGTATGAGTTCGAATTGTTTCATATGTAAATAAAAGTCAAACTTTTCGTAGTTTTGACAATGTAAATATAATTCAAAAATGATTGTATTATAAAAGCAGAGCTTATAAAAGACAGAAGTTCCTTGCCCAATTACATCATAATTACATTATTGTTTTACAATGTCATTGCTTGGTTCGTGTTACATATTTGCTTGAAAGCAACTCCTTAGCCCATGCCAACCTCATCGTTGTCATCTTCTGGTAAGTTTCATTGTCATTTCCTCCCGGTATTTCGAAGGGAGGAGTCGTCAACATATTCATATAATACGCCGTGTACAAGAGGCAGTTGGGTGCCCGTTGTTGTGGGCAATTTAGAGAACAATTCAGCACTTTGCTCTCATACTCCTTCTTCGCCGGGCATCTCTTCCTCATCATATCAACTTTTCTCCTGACGATAGGCTCTAAGGTTTTCTTTATTAATTCTGCATCCATCTTGCAATTATCGTACGTGGTTTGCCTCAAGGAGTTGTAGTGTGTCCAGTCGTAGGAGATAAAGTTGAATGTGAGCAGAGTATAGTGTTTTATGGTTGCATTAAAGAGTGGGATGAATAGCAACTCTATGTCGTCCTCCAAACCCATGACGAAGTCTACTAACTCTGTTTGGATGTCTTCAAAGGCGCCGGGTTTTTCGTTTTCTTCATTGGCACGTTGAACGATGGTCTGTTTCCCAAAAACAATACACAATATTATGAGTAATTTTTTTCTGTCATTTTTCATCGGTGTACACATGAATATGGATTTTTCTGTTTGAATTCTTACCAATGTGTGGGCCATCATGAATGCAGACCACTTATGTGATTGGGGCGCCGGCTTTTGCTTCTGGATCAATGGTACGTCCTTTGAACTAGACGGGACACACCTTTTACTGCCTTGAATTTCTCTCAGCTTCCTTATTATTATGTCCAGTAAGCTAGCCTCCATGTCGTCAAAGTTGAGTATGTCTTGCATGTCTACTGCCGACAGCTGGACTGAAACTCCATTTTCACCCTTTTTCGGATAAAATGTGTATACAATATCACTGCACATAAATTTAGTTTAGATTAAATTAATAAAGATAGATTCTCATTACATAATTGTGAAAAAAATCTAAAAAAAATAAAAGAAAAAAGGGTTCAGAATACATACTTTGGAGAATTCTTTCTGGGAATTACGATGTCGATGTATTGTTTTTTTAGCTCTTCATCCGCATGTTTCCAAAGTAAGAGTTCATCGCATTCCTTTAGTATGACATGGTTCTTCTTTAATTCAGCCATTTTGGCGTCTTCTCGAGATTTCGGAGCGGCATTAACCTTCCGCTTTTTATTAGCCTCTCCAACTGTATTGCTTTTTATTAACCTCTTTCCCCCCGATCCTCCTCTTCTTCTGACTTCTCTTGGAGCAGCAAGTTCAGCAGCTGCTTGAAACTCCTCACGCTAAAGTACTACAACCATGGCTTCGAGATCTTGAATTTTCCCATCCTTTTTATTGGCTTCAATATTAAACGATTCAACTTTATTTTGAAGCTCCCTTTTCTCCTCAACGAGACTTTCATTTGTTTCTCTGAGTTGCTCGGTTGTTCGCACTGAAATAAAACAAACAACAATGAAATGTATGATGTGAACCTAACACGAAAAATGACATTCTCCGTGTAATATAATACGGAGAATAGCATTCTCCGTTTGGAATTACACGGAGAATAACCTTTCCAGTATCAAAATGATAGGGAATAGCAATTATCCGTTTCAAATAACACGGAGAATGACTATTCTCCGTGTTATAATACACGGAGAATAGTCATTCTCCTGGAAGATTACAAATCAGAAATTTAAAATAGAAAAGATTTTACCATGTGCATGTAGCTCTGATTTAAGAACAAAATTCTGCTTTCTCAAATCCTCCAGTTCATGCACAGAGCCCTCCATCGCAACGTTGACTGCATGTTGTTGTGCTTCTTGTGCCTCGAGCTCTTTCAGTCTTTCTTTGAGTTTCTCGTTCTCAAGGTTGGCTGCACGTAACTGCGCTCCTTATGCCTCCATCTCTTTTAACTTTTCTTTGAGTTCTTCATTCTGCGTAAGAATATCAGAATGATGTCTTCTCAAATCCTCCAGTTCATGCACAGTGCCCTCCATCACAACGTTGACTGCACGTTATTGCTCTTCTTCTGTCTCGAGCTCTTTCAGCTTTTCTTTGAGTATGGCATTCTCAAAGTTGGCTGCACGTAACTGCGCTCCTTGTGCCTCCATCTCTTTTAACTTTTCTTTGAGTTCTTCATTCTGCGCAAGAATATCAGAATGATGTCTTCTCAAATCCTCCAATTCCTTTGCTGAGTCGTCCATCAAAGGGCCCATTTCATGATGCTGTGGTATCCGTTGTTCATCAAAATTATTCCCACCTACTTCTTGGTGTTCTTCCTCTTCCTCTTTTTCAACTTCTTCTATAGGTGGCTCATCTTCTTTGTGCCCTTCTTCTTTTCCAACAGGTATAACCAGATCTTAATATATCATCTTCGATCTTATTTTGTTATGATATTCGGTCTTGAAAAAGTTTGAGATTTTGTACCCATTCCATGTGAAAAATCTTGGGTAATCAGGAATTGGGGCGAACTTCCTTTCCTTGAATTTACTATGTTCTGCAAACCAATAGAGGAAGTATATTGTGCAACCTTCCAATTTGTGGAAAGCCATTGAGTAATCCCCCTGTTCAGTTTTGCTTCTACTCCTCTTTATGCTATACATTACATATGCCAGGATTAACCTTGGCCAGCATATACTGTTGATGACGTCCACACTGTATACCAAGGCCAAGAATTTGTACGGCAAATTTGAACCGCCAGAATTTGTGAAGAATACTGTTTGGCACAAGTGGAAGATTATTAGCTTGGCCAAATCATCTGGATTACCAGCGTTATCTCCGCCACGAAGCCGTCGTAACAATTCAAAGAACTTGTCTCTGACTTCCTTATTCGTGACTTCTGAGTGTTTGCCCTTAGTATTAGCCAGCAATCTTGTGAAGTGATCTCTACACAGGCTCAATGATGCTGGTGGTGTGGGCTGCTGTTGTTTTTCCTTTATCAATATTCTGTAAGAAATATCATCATCGCTTTCTTCATTCAGCGGTAGACTGAATATGACTGCCATATCCTTGACGCTTGGCGCGATTTTCACAGTGGTGCTCAATTCAAAGCACTCGACGCCATCTTCTTCTTCTATGTAACTTGCAATTAAATTCTCAAGCCCTTCCGTTACCTTGGCTACTTCGGAGACGTGGACTCTGTTTTGGTAGAAAATCTCGACAAAATTCCAGAAACCGGTATTCTTCAAAGAACCAATAACTGGCTCAGGTAAACGGCCAACATCTCGATTGACCTCCTCCATAAGATTTAGCATTGGCTTGAAGGTAGAACGGAAAAGTCTTGAATCCTTATTCCTAACAGATTTCTTTTCTACAAAACAAAAAAAACAAAAAATTAGGTCGGAGAATGTCCATTCTTATAGGTTTTAACACTGGGAACGGCATTCTTCGTTTCAAGTTAGACGGAGAATACCATTCTCTGTTCCAAATTAAACGGCGAATATAATTTAACATTCAAATGCGTTTTATGACGGAGAATGTCATTTTCCTTGTAATATATACAGCATTTGCGAACATAAAATCAAAGTTATACCTTCTGTTTGCACTTCTTTTTGTTTAGCAACTTTTTTCTTTTTTCTTTGTGCAACTTTCTTAGAATAGGGTTTCCGTTGTTCTCCGTCTATCGCTTTTGGATTTTTTGTAACTGGTGCATCTTCTCTAATTGGTGATGCTGTTGGTGATGATTCTGTCGCTGATACCGAAATGGAATGGGTATAGTACGAATGGGGAGGAAGGTTTGAAGATTTTGGAGGAAAATGACCTAGGTTTGAGTACAGAGTGGATTATGGAAGAAGAGGAAGCTTCGAAACGGTTTTTTTTTTTTTTTTTTTTAATAAAAGGGTTCGGGGGTATTTTGAATTAATTAGAAGGGCAAAAATGTCATTCGATGGAAGGGCAAAAGACTCCTTTCTGCTTAATTATATTAATTTGAAGGAACAAAATAATTCTGCTTAATCAAAAAGAATCGAAGCTGTTTGGTAAAAATGTCATTACAACTCAACAAAAAAAATGAACATAATACATTAGGGGTTTCCATACATTAGATATAAAAGAAGAAGAAAAAAAATCACCGTCTTCCATATTCAATCATTTTCAGATTGGACTTCTTTTTTAGCTCTTCATTGTGCTCTGAAGTTGTATTCCATTCAGCAGCTCTGCGTCTTTCCTTTCCCGCATCAAACTGCATATAACAAACATAACATCAAAAATATTGCTCTAAAAAGTTGAAGTTTTTGACGACATACTTTCAGACTTACATCGAGAGAACGGTAGTCTAGACTACATCGGTCTTTCATGAATGATATTACAAAAATCCCACAATCAACATAATTGTCTTGGCAGGGAACATAAGAAGGACGTTTTATTGCAAAAGTAGAAAAGCTGAACTTAGCATCTCTCAACTTCAAAATCTCTTCTTGGAGAAAGAGATCCAAATTTGAAAGCTACAATTACCAGAATACAATATGTATTAGTATACCACGTATCTTGTACCCAATTCATAAAAATTGATGAATATGAGCTTACTATTTCTTTTATGACTGTTTTGCTTTGAATCGGATCATCTTTAGATGCAAGTGACTCCCAAATTTTAACAGTCTTTTTTTTAACCAGAACTCTTGCAAGAGTATAGTGTTCGCCCAAATGAATGGGTATGTATATCTGAATCAGGATAATTAGGTAAAACAAATTAGTAAATTTTCAGAAAATTAGGATTAATATTTAAACATAAATACATTAATACCTCTTTACAAGTGCTTAAAGATTCCATGTAATCCTGAAAATATTTAAACTTCTTCCATAGTTCATGAGGCTTTTTGACGGATGGAGGTAACGTTGCTTTCTACATACACATCAATTAATACATTACGAAGGACAAACAAACGAGAAAATTGTTAATGCATATGCATTGAAGAATAAAATGCTCACTCACCGATATCCTTATTGGTAAAAACCATACATTAGCTTTATTGGAGGTTCTTTTCCGTTCCTCCGCGGTGAGAAGAGCAGAGACAATACCTACAATCTGAATAAATCATTAAAAATGTCAGCGATGGAATCAAAGTAAACATAGATGGCATCTAAGAAGAAATATACTATCTATACATACCCATTGCTAATTTTCGTTAAAGGAGCTAAGGTCTTCATCTCCCACCGAGATACATAGTTTTTGTTGCAAGATGATATTATTTCTCTAAGAAAAGAAACGAATAAATTAGGAGAAAAAAACTGTTGGAATTAAATCAAAACTCATATTACTTACTCGTCAGGTCTATCATCTGCAAAAATATAGTCGTAATATCTCGAAGAAATACTAGTACAATTGCTAGTATTTCTTCGAGGTTGAACCCCTTATTAAATTTTTCGATGGTGTGACCGGATGTAAATTTCTACGCGTTCTTTTAGAAGGACTGCTAAAGTCAGTTTCTTCTATAGCGTCCAATACGAGAAATTAGTCCAATGCTTTACTACGATACTGTAGCTCTACGTCCTCCTCTTCGAAAGAAGATACAACGGAAACCACCTTCACATTATTAAATGCTCCAGATGAAGATGCCTTTTTCAAAGCTGGAGATTCTTCAAACTTCTCAAAACACCGAGATAAATTTATTTGTTCAATTTCTAATGAACAAAGTTTAGAATTGATCTTTGCAACATCAGCTGAAATCTTTGACAGATGTTCTTCAACCTTGCGCAACATACGCAGAATGAAGGTTTCATTTGGAGCTGGGATCCAATCTTCTACGTCTTCTACATTTCCCACCACACGAGTAGACATCTTGAGAACAAGAAAACTATTGTATTTCAGAAAACTATTCTATGTATTTCAGAATGAATAATAGTACTATGAAACAAGAAAACTATTGTATATATAGCAAGAGAGAAGTACAAAAAGTGAGGAAGATGGAAAGACAAATAAATTTTGAGACTAGCAAACAATCTACTAGCCGTTTGATTGAGGAGGGCTCCAGGAAGATTCTACTAGCCATTTGATTGAGGAGGGCTCGAGGAAGATTCTACTATCCGTTTGAAAAATACAAAAGGTTATCGTGATCAACTTCAATTAAGGAACTCTATAAGAGGTTTAATTCCGCTTGATTGAGGAACTCGACGAAGTCCGCCGCGAACCGGAACTTCTTCTTCTTTTCTTCTTCATCTCCGTTTCTCCTTCCACCACCACCACCATGCCCTGTAGCTTTATAACAAAAATATTAAATTGTTAGATGAAACAAAAAAACTAATTACGGAAAGATTACTAAATCAAATCAAACAGAACACATATTCATAGAAAACATGAGATTAAAGATGAAAGTGTCACAGAAGTAACACCATAATTTTACAACAACTAAGCGGACTCTGTTAAGCAATAACTAAAATTAGGGATTGTGTCCTCCTTGGATTTAATTTACACAAAGAAGAGATTTGAGAGAACGAGCTTTTGTCGGCTTCCTAAATGTACCATTCTCCGTCCTAAATGTACCATTCTCCATCCTAAATGTACCATTCTCCATCCTAAATGTACCATTCTCCGTCCATTCGCCGTATTAAAAGCAAAGAGAATGGCCATTCTCCGTGTTAAAAGCAAAGAGAATGGCCATTCTCCGTCCATTCGCCGTATTCACCGTCCATTCGCCGTATTAAAAGCAAAGAGAATGGCCATTCGCCGTATTCTCCGTCCATTCTCCGTCCTAAATGTACCATTCTTCGTCCATTCGCCGTATTAAAAGCAAAGAGAATGGCCATTCTCCGTCCATTCGCCGTATTAAAAGCAAAGAGAATGGCCATTCTCCGTCTATTCGCCGTATTCACCGTCCATTCGCCGTATTAAAAGCAAAGAGAATGGCCATTCGCCGTATTCTCCGTCCATTCTCCGTCCTAAATGTACCATTCTCCGTCCTAAATGTACCATTCTCCCCATTCGCCGTATTAAAAGCACAGAGAATGGACATTCTCCGTGTTAAAAGCAAAGAGAATGGCCATTCTCTGTCCAAAAAAATAATCTTCTTGAAAATATTATCTTTAGAAAAGTTAAAAAATAATCCGCCCGACCTCAGAAGCAGGTTTCCTCAGTTCACCACCACCACCATGACCTGTAGCTTTATTAACAAAATATTAAATTGTTAAATGAAAAATAAAATTTCAGACAATGGCATGGGCAGTAAAATTAGAGCGGCGCCGCTGGTACTTCTCCTTGTTCGAGGATGTCTTGACGACGTCCGACGCGAAGCGGACCGATTCTTCTCGGCGCAGCTGGTACTCCTCGTTGTTCTAGGAGGGCTCGACGACGTTCGACGCGATCCGAACCGATTCTTATTTCTTTCTTCATCTCCGTTTCTCTTTCCACCACCACCAGCACCACCACGACTACCATGGCCTATAACAAAAAAAAAGGTTTAGATTAATTTGGATGGACGAAAGAGACAGTAAATATGAGTTAATTTAGGGTGTTCATTGAAAAAATTAAAGTGAAGAATGACCTGCTAAAGCAAGTTACCAACAGGTCAAAAGTCTAAATCAGCATTAAATGATGTCTCCTGTATTATTTTATCTGAATTTAATCTGAACCGTTGGATTAACATCCAACGGTCCAGATTTTGGATGTATCGATACATCCATTTCCAGCGGATGTATTGTAGAATTTTCCTATATATATATATATATATATATATATATATATATGACAGGGCATCGACGGAATTAGATCATATGCGGGTCATCTACGGGGTGATTGTTAGTTAGAGACGTCGACGATGTTCACTTGTGGAATCCTATAACAAGAAATGAGATCCCACTCACTCAGCTTCCTTGTAATTTCTCTTCTGGATTTAACTCCTCTTGTGGATTTAACTCTTGTGTGGACAAGGTTGTCTTGTCCTCAAATCCAGCTTGTTTATCCAAGCTGCAACTCGCACAGTCATGGTCATTTCCAAATACACAAAAAAAAATTGAGCTTTTGCAGTATCAGAGATGACAGTTGGACCACCCTCACTCGTCTTCGTCTTGAGGATGTAATTTGTTACCGAAGGCAATTATACGCTATAACATTCCATGGAGGGGTTGTGACACTTGATGTTGGCCGAAATCCAAAGAAGACAGTGGTCTCGGATTATGATTGGTATGTCCCATGGACGACATTGACGACGACCGTACTGGTTGTCACTCCCATTTTCCGTTATACATATTTTCAGTGTACATGTACGAATTTTGACCCGTATTTTATTTACTGTATTTTCGTATTTCTTTATTGCTTGTCTTGATGTATCTTGACTAGGGTTGACCTTGGGTTGGTTTGGTCCAACTTGATTTGCTTTGGATGGCTTGGTTTGGTTTATTTTGATGGTTGGTTCCACATGTTGAACCATCCCCTCTCTTTATAAACCTCCAACTACTTTATCTTTCTTCCTTTACTCTTCATTACTTCTTCTTCTTCCTCATAACTCTCTCCACCTACCAAGAAATCCTAGGCAAGTGCAACTTGCTTCATGGAGGAACCTAATTCTATTTGTTTCATTGTCTTTCTTACATGATTCTATGACACTTTAGAACTTGGCATTTTTCAATTTGGTGGATATTTTCTTGTAGTTCTAAGTTTGTGCCATTTTCAGTTTTCTTGGATTTTGATCTATCAAACTTACTTGTTTTCGAATACTAAGGTTGCGTTTGGTTCATTGTAATGTAATCGTAATCGTAATGGAATTGGGTTTGTAATGTAATTGAGTTTGTAATGTAATGGAATTACAATTACATTACTATGTTTGGTTGAAACATGTAATCAAACCATGTAATGTAATGTTAATTGCATTCATGTGTTTGGTATATCATGTAATGTAATTGAATTTTTGATTGAATATTTTTTTTAAATACTACATAAAATTAAAAAAGTTGATCAATAAAATATTTCAAAAATTTCAAAAGAAAAAAGAAAAAAATTAAAATAAATAATAAAAATGGGGAAAACGGTTTATTTTCTGCTAAAAAAAAGACCAAAAAAACGACAAAAAATAAAAAATACCAAAAATGACAAACGAAAAAAAAAGCATTAAAAATAGAAAAACGACAAAAAAAAATCAAAAATGACAAGGTGAAAACCATCAAAAGTGACCAATAATGATAGGAAAATGGCCAAAAACAAAACAAAAAACAAAAAAAATGAAAAAAAAACGAAAAACTACCAAAAACCAAAAACGACAAAAAACGACAAAAAATGACAAAAAATGACAAAAAAATGACCAAAACGGAAAAAGTATCAAAAGGGATCAAAAACGACAAAAAATGAACAAAAAGGGCCAAAAACGACAAAAAAAGATTAAAATGACAAAAAAGGATAAAAAAGAAAAAACAAACAAACAAAAATGATCCAAAACTATAAAAAGGAACAGAAATGACAAAAAACAAAAACAAAAAAAGACAAAAAACAAGAGGGAATTAAAACGAACAAAAAATGACAAAAAAGATTAGAAAGAATTTGCAAAAAAGACCAAAAACGACAAAAAAGGAACAAAAACAACAAACAAAAAGAAAAAAAAATGAGCATAAACGACAAAAAATTGGAAAAGACAAAAATAAACAACAAAAAAAGGTACAAAATTGACAAAAAACGTGCAAAATCGACCAAAAATGATAAAATCGTTCAAAAACAGCAAAAAAAAAGAAAAAAAATGTGAAAAGTGGTAAAAAGTACAAAATTGACAAAAATCGATAAATAACGTGCAGAAAACGGCAAAAAATGTGTAAAATCGACCAAAAACGAAAAATAACACGCCCCAGAACCAGAATACTGGCAAGTAGGGACGGACCAGGCTAGCTACGTATACCAAAGTACTCCAGTACTCCGAAATAACGTATAAGCTGTATAGACATGGGGGTTACTACTACAATCCAACAGGCAATCCTAGGTCAAGAATCCTAGGTATCTCAATCACAGGCAAATATATAAAGTACAAGAAGTATGATCATCAGACATAAAATGGTAAAGCGTTCCAAACTATATATACATGGATGATCATGAAACTAGTAATACAAAGTGAAGACTAGCAAGAGTAATAGTCATACATGATAAGCTCTAGCTATAGTCTAGAATACGCAAATCATGTTTAGGCCCGTAGGCTAAATGTCAAGTCCAAACACGAGCTAAACAAGTGCTCGGTGGTGAAAAGCCTCAAAAGAATAATGTACATAACTAGTGGGAGAATGATATAGAAAATCCACTATGGTACTCTGGTGCTCTGGATAATCACCAACGATTGGAAGGTATGGAAGATCCTCCGGGCTCCTTTATAATATCTGGCCAAACATAACCAGTGGAGTCAGACCCCCAATAGCAAGTACCACAAAGGAAGCCAAACTATGAACTAAAACAAGCATACAAATCATAGCAATGGATAAAGTCAGAAATAAGTAAAAGCAAATCGAGACTCGTGCGCTACCAATGCACTTATCCCGAGAATAGAAAAAATACCAAGTAAAGCAACATGTAGCATAAAGTAATGGACATGTGACATAATGCAAACTGTGGACATGTGAATTAAACTGAACATGTGAGCATGAAAAATAACTGGAACATATAAGATAACTAGAACGTGTGAGCATGTAGGGTAACTGGAACATGTTAGCATGTTAGGTGTCACCTTCATTTTTCGTTATACGTATTTCCAGTATACGTCTACGGGATTCTGACCCGTACCATGACTTATCATTTGCTAGCTAATCTTGGTTTAATCTTGTTTAGATTCATCATGGCATGTATTGGCTTGGTTTGGTTTATTTTGGTTTAATGTGGTTAGACCCTCCTTGGTTCATCATGATAAACCATCCTTTATAACTCACCAACCCTTTCTCTCTCTTCATTATTTCTTCTTCTTCTTCATTTACTCTTCTCCACATACACCCAAGAGCCCTAGGCAAGTGCAACTTGCTTCATGATGGATCTCAAGTTTTATTGTTCTATTCTCTTCTTTACCTGATTATAAGTCTCTTTAGAACTTGGAGTTTTTGATTTTTATGGATAGATTCTTCTCGATCTACATTATAACTTTGGGGTTTCAGGAGTTCATGGAGTTTTCTTGGTTTTGATCTACTAAAACTTGTTATTTTTGAAAAACTAATAGTTCCATGAGCAAGAGCACAAAATTTTGTACGAATTTGGTTTTTGATTCACATCATTTCGAGTTAAAATAAAGTTTTTATGGCCAAAATAAGTTTTCTGAATTTTTCATGTCGGCTGAAGAATGTAGTGCTGGCTGAATATAAATTTTACGCAGGGAACCCTGTTCTTGCGTATTTTACGCAGGATTGTATCCTGAATGTAAATTTTATGCTGGAACCCTTCTCTTTTGCGTATTTTACGCAGAATTGAATTTTTGGCGTAAAAAGTGCACAGAATGACTGTTTTTGCCAAGTTTAGCCATTTTCTAGCCAGAATTTTGAAAAAACTTAAAACAGAAAGTTTTAGATCTTTGTCTTGCCTTTCCGAATATCTTTGGAACACCTCATTTAGAGTTCGTATGTGGAAGTTATGCCTATTTTTCTGAGATGTGTTGAACCTTGGATTTTGGGGAGTACCATTGGATCTTATGTTTTCATGCGTTGAGCTATGACCTTATATGAACTAGACCTTGTGATAAATGACTCTCCAACTATGTACATAACATAGGCTTCTTGTTACCAATTATAATGATTCATAAGGAAGTTATGTTCAGTTTTACGCCAACGATGTTATGTTCTGATTTTACGCCGGGCCAACCCTGCGTATCACGTAGAGTGTTGTGAGATGTTTTTCGCGTAAACTCTTTTACAAGAATTCTTTTCCTATTGTCATGAGGGAGCTCTTGTGTTCTAATTTTACGCCTGAACATTTTCGCGTACTTTCTTGAATATTGAGAATTGATGTGTTATGACAACTCCCATGCATGTTTCTCCTAGTTCTTGTATATATGCTTGTGATCTCACATGTGTCCTGTACTTGGCCTAACTTGTGACGACCCCACTTGATAACTTGTTAATATGGAGCATGATGGCCTTGAGCATGGTATGACTTGATAACATGAACATGAGGTGATCATCCTCGATAGTGGACCGTCGTGGTGCACTCTTGACAAGTAACAAGTAAACATGACATGTACCAGCTTAATAGTGCCCCGGGGTGGCGCACTCATGACAAGTAATCTTGACAAGTAATATGTAACTCTTGTCTTGACATCGTGGACGATTTCTCTTGATTATCTCTATACAAGTTATATGTCCCGTCTTGCATCATGTCTAGGACATGAATCCTTGATTTCCCACGGTTAGGGATTCATACTGAATCGGACTAGGATAATGACTAGATTGATCAAAAAGTTCATATAGGGAGATGTTTCTAGTTACAGGCGATCCCGTTATCCCGGCCATACCTGAGGGACTTATTGTCAGCCCCAGTTTTTCAAAATTTTTATTAATCAGTATTAAATTGGCCATTAATGATTATTTTAGTATTAAAATATTTTATAATAATTATTAGGAATTTTTCCTGTATTTTTAAATGATTTTAAATGAGTTTTAAATACAAAAATATCAATTTGTAATTTATTTAAATGTTTTAATATCATTTTGCAATTTTTAGAAATGTTTTAATAGTGGTTTGTAATTTCTGAATTGTTTTAATTTAGGTTTGCAAATTTATTTTGCAAACAGTCCTGGTTAAAACCTTTATGCAATTTCTTATTTTTCCTAGGGTCCTTGTGCAATTTGCACAGACACCCCCCCCACGACAGACTCTCTCTCTCCCCTCACCTAACCCGTCTGACCGACGACCACCGCCTCTGCGTGTCGTCGTTTCCGGCGATCCGCACCCTAACCCTAACCCTAACCCTAACCCTAATCCTAATTTCTACCCCTAATTCAACCGACCTACAGCACTATAAGACTACCCCGACCCCCAAGACCCTAACCCTACTTCATTTCGACCCCACGACCACCGTCTTCTCCACTCACTCATTGCCGGAACCCTAGCTCCGACCACACCGTAGCGCCGCCTCACCGCTCGTCCTCGTCACCGACCACCACCACCAACCTGTTCGCCTCGTCGAGCTGGTTCCAGCGCCACCCAAGCGCCACCGCCACGACGTCGTCTCCGCCCGTTCGCCGCCCCGAAAGTTCACTCGTCGACCGGACACGTACGTGTCATCCTCTTTTCGTGTCGCATGTGTCTCGTGCACACATATGTTGTTCGCCGTGTCCTGGCGAACACTTTTGTTAGAACTGGACACGCGTGATTAAACTCGTGCGTGTCGTGCAGGCCTAGGACACGAGGATACCTGTGTCCCTAACTGTCAGGACACAGGACTATGTTTTATATTTTTTTTTATTAATTAACCACTTAACTCCTAAATAAAACTAAACAAAACCCTATCCTAACAATCGGGCCGGACTGGCCTACTGGCCAGCCCGTGCGTTGTAAAACCCCCCCCTGTGCTTTCCAGAGGCTCGAGCTCGAGACCCTCTGTTGTTTCTGTTTCCTTTTCTTTTCTTTTTCTTTTCTTTTCTTTTGTGTTTTATATATATATATATATATATATATATATATATATATATATATATATATGTATATGTATATATATATATTAGTATTTATATATATATGTATATATACTGTATTTACAGTATTTTATATATATGTATATATATTTTATAGTTAGTAGATTTTATATATATATATATGTAAATATGTATACATTTGCCTATGTATATATATATTATATATATACACTTTATCTTTTAGTGTTTTCTTATATATATATATATATATATATTTTTTTATATATATATGTATACTTGTAAATTAAGTATTTCTTATATACATATATGTACTTTTAAATCATAAGTATGTATATTTTTACTATACATAGTTTTACCTTATTAAAATAATAATATTATTTTGTACCATTACCAATTGTATTATTACTGTATTTAAATTACTGCGACCATTTGATGTCCAAACCTAGCATGGGTATTTGGGCTCAAATGTGTTTTCACACATTCAAGACCTGTACAAGTCATATTGGACTTGATTCATGGCCTTGGGTCCTGTATTTGAACTTTGGTTCAAATTATATACATGGATAAAATACGCAGATAATTAATTACTGTGCATAGCTGTTTTATGATTTTCTAAAAATACTTAGAGTATTGCTAAAATTATGGAAAAATAGTTTTTAGATACTTTGTTAAGTTGGCTAATTTAGTATAATTTTTGTAGTAATTAATTTACTGTTTTGCCTCTAGTTTGGCATATGAAACCAAAACTCACTTTCTGTATACTTAGGAAAACTGATTTTTATAAAATATTTGTACTGGTTAATAAATCCCAGAAAAATTATAATAAATTTCTATAGTTAGCAAGGATCGTTTTGGTACTTTGTTTTATGCAAAACTAGGCTTTTTGTCTACTTTAAAAATTGTTGGAACACAATGATCTTCTGATTTATTTATTGATTAATTACGACTTGTAGCTTTTTGTGTTATTTGGAGTTTTAGTCGTGTTGAACCCCATCCCTCACTAGTGTAAAGACCCTAGAAAGTTAGTTAACATAGTGTGTCACCCCACATTGGTCTCCTAGGCCAAGTCATTATTTTGGCTAAGTGCCCAGTCACAAGTCGTGTCGCACCAGATTAGTGTCCTAGTGTTTTAGCTTAGTGTAAAGCTAAGTTATTGTATGTATTTCTACAGTGACGAGTTACCAGACATCCATAGCACTTTTATCGCAGCTTGTTTTGCTAGAGGCAAGTACATCTACAAACTCATTTACTGTCTTTTAATGTTAAGTACATGTGACAACCTTGTAAATTACCATTAATCCAGTTGCAAGTCTTTTGTTAAATGTTAAAACACTGTTATGTGATAAAAGAATGTTAATCAACCCATGTGAATGCTGATCCTTAGAGTAGCAAGTCAAATCATAACATGTTTCATACTATTGACAGTTCCCACCATGCTTTACACTATTTCTCGTATCTTTTACATGATGATCACTGGGTTATGAGAGAGTTGATAGTATAGTTACTGGACTCGTGGAATGTACTCACTTACATTGCAGTATACTAATCGTGTAGTTTCTGGACTTGTGGAATGTACATACGTACATTGCAGTAAACTAGCAGTGCGGTTTCTGGACTTGTGGAATGTACATACGTACATTGCAGTAAACTGAGAATGTAGTTTCTGGACTTGTGGAATGTACTTACGTACATTGCAGTAAACTAACAATGTAGTTTCTGGACTTGTGGAATGTACATACGTATATTGCAGTAAACTAGCATAGCACTTATTGACCGATCTCATACCATGCCCCAGTTTTAATACATAATGTACACATGCCACAATTGACAAGAGTGTCTTAAAATGATAATCAAGATATACCATGATTTCCCGCTTTATATGATTTACCCTGATTCCAGTATGTCTATTTTTTAGTCTTATCATACCATGTTCCTGTTGTACATCTCTTGCGTTATACATTCAGTACTTTAGTAGTAGAGGTTGTACTTGCTCCCGTCCTGACAGGATAACGTTGTAGGTATTTTGACCGAGGAAGAAATGCTTTGTGACCCGTACTATGGAGCTCCAGTTGAGGATATTCCAGCAGGGAATCCTGCTTAGCTGCTTAGTTTGACTTAGTGTTTGGTTATTATCACAGTTGCTGTTTGTACCTTTAAACTGGACCTTGTCTCCAGTCTTATATTTTGGTTTGTATTATTATCGAACTTAGTAGTTTTTCATCTATATAGAAGCTGTGTTGTGATCGTTCTTAAACTGTCTTAATTATTAGCACACTTATCATTATTACCTGACTGTCTAGAACAGCTTACTGCGCTTTATCTTAAGCGTAGGCTGGACATGGCTCGGCCCGGCCCAACAATTTGGGTAACGGGTCGTGACATGTTTTTTTGGCGGCCCATGCAGGTCCTGACTAAAGTTGTTTGGTTACGTTACTGTACCAAGCACGCCTGCAGAAATTAAGGATAACTAGATAACACTAGGAACGACATCTAGAACACCTAGAGGAATTGTAGGATTGCAACATAGGAAAACTCATCACAGCGTAGGACCGGTAGTGTAACTAAATTGTTTGCTTATGACTGCTTGCTTTATTCTTATAATTCCTTTGTCTTTTATAAATAGATGGACCCTACACACTCTCCCGATTTCGCCACCTCAGGTGACGGTATACCACCCCCACCTCCTATCATACCTCCCCAGACTGTTGTTTCCCTCGACGGAACCCAATTACTGGCTTTGATCCAGGGGCTCCTGAATACTCAGCATACCCCCGTCTCGCAACCTATAGAACATCAATTGAGGCTAGGTAGTATCAAGAGTTTTATGAACCTAAATCCGAAGGAGTTTCTTGGGACGGAAGGCATAGTTGTAGCTGATGACTGGTTAGATTCCGTAGAGAGGAAGCTCATAGGGGCTAGATTACCTGACGATCTTTGGGTCGAGGCAGCAGGATTTTTGTTAGCAGACCTGGCAGGGGTCTGGTTCAGAAATGAGACGATGTTCATTGGCGGCAGAGGAAATTGGGAGCAATTCAAGATCCAGTTCAAGAGGAAGTTCTTCTCCACCACCGCTAGAGTTGCCATGGGATTGCAATTCCAGAACTTGCAACAGGAGAGCCGTACAGTTGATGAGTACGCAGGTGAGTTTAGCAGACTCAGTCGTTTTGCCCCGAGCTTAGTAGCCGACCCGGAGGAGATGGCTCGCAGATTCTGCCATGGTCTTGTCCCGGACATTAGCATCTTACTAGTGGCCAACGGGATCACAGACTACTACCAGCTACTGGAGAGAGCCCGAGGTATCGAGGAGCGTCTTTTGTCTTGCAAGAGGCCAGCTACCACACATCATGACGGTCCATCCAAGCGCCAGACTTTCCAGCAGAGGACGACTACCCAGCACCAGCAGGCCTATTCTCCACCAGCTCATCCTCAGCATCAGTTATCATTTGCCCGAGATCCGGGGCAACAGCAGCAGAAGTGGGTCTCTTGTGCCTTCTGCAAAAAGCCAGGGCACGATGTCTCCATCTGTAGGAAGAAATTGAGCCAGTGTCTTGCGTGCGGGTCTTCCACCCATATGATTCGGGAGTGCCAGAAGGCGAAGCCATTTACCAGAGGACCTTCAGGGAGAGCATACCCTTTAGCCATCCAGGCAGCAGTACCAGTGCAGGGCCCAGAGCCAGAGCCAGAATACTTGACAGACGGTGCCACAGGTTGGATTTATTTGCATATGACTGTTTGATTCTAGTGCCTCATTAAGTAACCTGTCATTAGACTTTTACCAAACCATCATTTAGTAGCTGCACTCATAAGACAAGCCATTGACCAGTAGACCTGTTTCATAGACGTTCCATCATTAGGAGATAGCCTTAGTCATCGCTGTAATTATTTTAAAACGTTAGATACCTTGCGTGTCTTCAGTTCTTGTAAATTTCGAGGACGAAATTTTTCAAGGAGGGAAGATTTGTCAGCCCCAGTTTTTCAAAATTTTTATTAATCAGTATTAAATTGGCCATTAATGATTATTTTAGTATTAAAATATTTTATAATAATTATTAGGAATTTTTCCTGTATTTTTAAATGATTTTAAATGAGTTTTAAATACAAAAATATCAATTTGTAATTTATTTAAATGTTTTAATATCATTTTGCAATTTTTAGAAATGTTTTAATAGTGGTTTGTAATTTCTGAATTGTTTTAATTTAGGTTTGCAAATTTATTTTGCAAACAGTCCTGGTTAAAACCTTTATGCAATTTCTTATTTTTCCTAGGGTCCTTGTGCAATTTGCACAGACACCCCCCCCACGACAGACTCTCTCTCTCCCCTCACCTAACCCGTCTGACCGACGACCACCGCCTCTGCGTGTCGTCGTTTCCGGCGATCCGCACCCTAACCCTAACCCTAACCCTAACCCTAATCCTAATTTCTACCCCTAATTCAACCGACCTACAGCACTATAAGACTACCCCGACCCCCAAGACCCTAACCCTACTTCATTTCGACCCCACGACCACCGTCTTCTCCACTCACTCATTGCCGGAACCCTAGCTCCGACCACACCGTAGCGCCGCCTCACCGCTCGTCCTCGTCACCGACCACCACCACCAACCTGTTCGCCTCGTCGAGCTGGTTCCAGCGCCACCCAAGCGCCACCGCCACGACGTCGTCTCCGCCCGTTCGCCGCCCCGAAAGTTCACTCGTCGACCGGACACGTACGTGTCATCCTCTTTTCGTGTCGCATGTGTCTCGTGCACACATATGTTGTTCGCCGTGTCCTGGCGAACACTTTTGTTAGAACTGGACACGCGTGATTAAACTCGTGCGTGTCGTGCAGGCCTAGGACATGAGGATACCTGTGTCCCTAACTGTCAGGACACAGGACTATGTTTTATATTTTTTTTTATTAATTAACCACTTAACTCCTAAATAAAACTAAACAAAACCCTATCCTAACAATCGGGCCGGACTGGCCTACTGGCCAGCCCGTGCGTTGTAAAACCCCCCCTGTGCTTTCCAGAGGCTCGAGCTCGAGACCCTCTGTTGTTTCTGTTTCCTTTTCTTTTCTTTTTCTTTTCTTTTCTTTTGTGTTTTATATATATATATATATATATATATATGTATATGTATATATATATTAGTATTTATATATATATGTATATATACTGTATTTACAGTATTTTATATATATGTATATATATTTTATAGTTAGTAGATTTTATATATATATATATATGTAAATATGTATACATTTTCCTATGTATATATATATTATATATATACACTTTATCTTTTAGTGTTTTCTTATATATATATATATATATATTTTTTTTATATATATATGTATACTTGTAAATTAAGTATTTCTTATATACATATATGTACTTTTAAATCATAAGTATGTATATTTTTACTATACATAGTTTTACCTTATTAAAATAATAATATTATTTTGTACCATTACCAATTGTATTATTACTGTATTTAAATTACTGCGACCATTTGATGTCCAAACCTAGCATGGGTATTTGGGCTCAAATGTGTTTTCACACATTCAAGACCTGTACAAGTCATATTGGACTTGATTCATGGCCTTGGGTCCTGTATTTGAACTTTGGTTCAAATTATATACATGGATAAAATACGCAGATAATTAATTACTGTGCATAGCTGTTTTATGATTTTCTAAAAATACTTAGAGTATTGCTAAAATTATGGAAAAATAGTTTTTAGATACTTTGTTAAGTTGGCTAATTTAGTATAATTTTTGTAGTAATTAATTTACTGTTTTGCCTCTAGTTTGGCATATGAAACCAAAACTCACTTTCTGTATACTTAGGAAAACTGATTTTTATAAAATATTTGTACTGGTTAATAAATCCCAGAAAAATTATAATAAATTTCTATAGTTAGCAAGGATCGTTTTGGTACTTTGTTTTATGCAAAACTAGGCTTTTTGTCTACTTTAAAAATTGTTGGAACACAATGATCTTCTGATTTATTTATTGATTAATTACGACTTGTAGCTTTTTGTGTTATTTGGAGTTTTAGTCGTGTTGAACCCCATCCCTCACTAGTGTAAAGACCCTAGAAAGTTAGTTAACATAGTGTGTCACCCCACATTGGTCTCCTAGGCCAAGTCATTATTTTGGCTAAGTGCCCAGTCACAAGTCGTGTCGCACCAGATTAGTGTCCTAGTGTTTTAGCTTAGTGTAAAGCTAAGTTATTGTATGTATTTCTACAGTGACGAGTTACCAGACATCCATAGCACTTTTATCGCAGCTTGTTTTGCTAGAGGCAAGTACATCTACAAACTCATTTACTGTCTTTTAATGTTATGTACATGTGACAACCTTGTAAATTACCATTAATCCAGTTGCAAGTCTTTTGTTAAATGTTAAAACACTGTTATGTGATAAAAGAATGTTAATCAACCCATGTGAATGCTGATCCTTGGAGTAGCAAGTCAAATCATAACATGTTTCATACTATTGACAGTTCCCACCATGCTTTACACTATTTCTCGTATCTTTTACATGATGATCACTGGGTTATGAGAGAGTTGATAGTATAGTTACTGGACTCGTGGAATGTACTCACTTACATTGCAGTATACTAATCGTGTAGTTTCTGGACTTGTGGAATGTACATACGTACATTGCAGTAAACTAGCAGTGCGGTTTCTGGACTTGTGGAATGTACATACGTACATTGCAGTAAACTGAGAATGTAGTTTCTGGACTTGTGGAATGTACTTACGTACATTGCAGTAAACTAACAATGTAGTTTCTGGACTTGTGGAATGTACATGCGTATATTGCAGTAAACTAGCATAGCACTTATTGACCGATCTCATACCATGCCCCAGTTTTAATACATAATGTACACATGCCACAATTGACAAGAGTGTCTTAAAATGATAATCAAGATATACCATGATTTCCCGCTTTATATGATTTACCCTGATTCCAGTATGTCTATTTTTTAGTCTTATCATACCATGTTCCTGTTGTACATCTCTTGCGTTATACATTCAGTACTTTAGTAGTAGAGGTTGTACTTGCTCCCGTCCTGACAGGATAACGTTGTAGGTATTTTGACCGAGGAAGAAATGCTTTGTGACCCGTACTATGGAGCTCCAGTTGAGGATATTCCAGCAGGGAATCCTGCTTAGCTGCTTAGTTTGACTTAGTGTTTGGTTATTATCACAGTTGCTGTTTGTACCTTTAAACTGGACCTTGTCTCCAGTCTTACATTTTGGTTTGTATTATTATCGAACTTAGTAGTTTTTCATCTATATAGAAGCTGTGTTGTGATCGTTCTTAAACTGTCTTAATTATTAGCACACTTATCATTATTATCTGACTGTCTAGAACAGCTTACTGCGCTTTATCTTAAGCGTAGGCTGGACATGGCTCGGCCCGGCCCAACAATTTGGGTAACGGGTCGTGACACTTATAGCCTGCCGTCGGGTATGGCACATTTCTAGCCCACTATCATGTGGGGCACTCCATGAAACAAGTTCTAAGCACACTGTTAGGTGTTGCACTCCAAGTTACCTTATAATTCTTGATAACTCTTAAATAAATCTCGCCTGGATAACCTGGATAGCTGCAGGGATTGTGACTGCTGGAATATCTCATTACATCTTACTAGTAACTAGGTTTGTGATAACCCTAGTTAGTTAAAGTATCAAGCCGTACTCTTTGCTTGGCCGTGAGTGTTGGATGGAGTCCAATCCTGTCTAGTCTTGCCTTGCCCCAGTATATGCTATCTCAGGACATGCTTGCTTATGTTTTACTCTTGTCGATAATTGGTTGGAGACTAAGCTCTGTTCAGGTGAAGGGTTATAACCGGGTCTTTGTTTGGCTTACGGTTGTAACTTGGCTACCGGAATAGTCCCTTAGTTATCCTATCGTTTATCACCTTGTTTTCTTTAACTCATGTCTTTCGTTGTCCTTTATGTATCATGTGCTAATTGCTGGTTTTAGTTCTTCAGTGAAGCCTCCCTTGTGGCACTTGCTCTTTCTGGGGTCTGAACCAGCTGGTTTTGTATGGCCAGATTTCGGAGTAGCTCCCGAGGATCTTTCCGTCTTCCAGCCAGATGGTGAATACTAGAAGAAACCATGGCAACGAGTAGGTTTATTTTGCTCTCCCGCTCAAATTGTAAAATTATTCTTTTGTGGCGTTTAGCCGAGCAAGTGTTAGCTCGTGTTGAAACCTATACTTTTGTCTGCCTACGGGCTGTAACATGATTGACAAATCCTAGGATTGATCATGTATGACTGAGACTCTTGCTAGTCCTCACATTTTGTAAGACTAGCTTCATGATCATCTGTATATGTAATGTTCGGAATGCCTTACCTTTCATGCCTGATGACCTGATAACTTGTAACATGTATTACTTGCTTGAGATTGAGACACTAGGCTTGTTCTTGACCATAAGAGACCGATGGCTTATAGATAAACCCTCATGCATCTAGACATCCGTGACCGTATGTCGAGGCAGATTACACTTCTATATACGCAGCTGGTGTAGAGCCTAAAAATCAAGTTGCGCCCAAAAAAATTAAGTTGTGCCACTGATATGAAGCTTGGAGAACAGACTGCACCACCGATCAGATTGTGCCCAATATCAGACTGCGCCCAATCTAGTTGTGCCAAAATCTACGTGGCATCTGACACTTAAAGGTCATCATTACCTGTCTATACTGATGACCGACACAACAGTGAACGAGGAAAATCTCTTCGAATCCCGTAAATTGTGCTGTTCAAGGAAAAGTTGGTGGACAGCTGTCATGTACACTTTGTGAGTTGCGTCCAGCCGCAATCTAAACAAAATCCTTAGTTGCGCCAGGGCGTAACCAGAATGACTTTTACTCAGAAGCTGCCACGTGTAGGCGCAGCTCAAACCAAGCACAGTTTGACTTATTGACTGAAGCTCGCGCAACCTGATAAAGTTAAGACAACTTACATTCTAAAGCAGGATGACGTGGCGCACATGCCACTAATCTCTCAAGACGTGTCTACTATCCTATACACGACCATGCGCATCTCAATCATATGATGCCACGCGTCTAAGTACAGTTAGTACACGATTGACAACTGAATGAAAGTTGGCGCAACAGGAGGTTGGCGCAATCCAGTATGGCGCAATCCAGCCTCACGCACATCAGAATAACTGCTAAAACAGTTATTTTCTGAACTCTATAAATAGAGTTTCCAATCATCATCGGACAGAGATCAAGAACTCTTGTAAAATTGCTGCTGCATTCTCTAGAGGCTACAGTCTTCAAGTTCACATAGTCCAAGGGATAAAGTGATCGTATCCTGATCAGATTCCTAAAGTTGTACTTCCCCAGAATTTATTGTACTTTGTACTCTTTTACAAGTTTGGAATAAAACAAAATTTTGTTTTTGCAAACAAAATGGCGACTCTGCTGGGATTTCTCCTCCGACGAGAAAGTGACAACTCAATGACATTGCGTCGATCGACAAGACGCAGAAGACTCTGGTTGTTCAAGTTAACCAGCCTACGAGAATATGATCAACACCAAGAGCAACAAGCCCGCGGTGGCTATTGCCAAGAACAGGACTGTGTGGACTCCTAAATCCCTTACAGTCGTTGTTGCCCAGGCGCAACTTGAGTGCTCAATGACCAAGGCACAATCCGCCTCAGTGGTTCCGGTACAGCCTGTTTCTGTTGCTAGGGCGCAATCTGCTCCCTCTGCTGCCCAGGCACAGTCTACCACTATCCTTGCTGCCAAAGCGCAGTCAGTTCAAGCTACTGTCGAGGCACAGTCTACCAAAGTTGCTGCCAAGGAGCTACTAGTAGTCCGTAGGACTATGGCACAATCCAAGCAATCTGCTGCTCCAGCGCAACTTAAGGGAACTAGTCTTTTGGCTATACCCTCTTCCAATTCTCAAGTTCCGAACTTAGAGAATTTATGTCCTAGTGCTAACACTAGACAGAACAAAAGAAAAAGTCCTATGACATTTTCTCAATTGGCACAATTTATGCCTAAAATGATCACACAACAGAACAAAGGGAAACGCTTCTTAGCTAACACTGTTCAAAACAAAAGAAAACACCCTTTGGTCTTTTCTCAAACTTCCCTGGTCTATGACTCAGAGGAAGATGTATCATATTCCATTCCTGTAAACAGAGGTCCTCGAATCTCTGATACCGGAAAGAATACTGATCAGAGAGGTATCTTACCTACCCCTATGGGGTCTGGTCAAGATCTTCCTACCTTGCAAATTTCAAGATCCAAGCAAGGAAAATTAAAGGTATCACAAACAGAGACACGTGGAGCAGAATTTTCAGATTTACGTGCTTATCTCAATAGGCGTTAACCAATATCAACTTTGACGAAACGTAAGAACCCTATGCCAAAGGCCAATCTGCACTAAAAGCCAAAGTTTGAAAAAAAAGACCCTTCTACCTATGCTAATGAGTTGAGTACATCCTTGTATACTCAAGGAACCAAACACCTGAATAATAGGAGACATGTTCCTAACATCATTAAGGAATATGTTCCTTCGACTTCTTCTCGTCCTGTGGTTGTAACAGATCTCCGGTAATGTCTTACACAAAGACGGAAGACTACGGAAATATTTTTCTCACCTCCAAATCGTGCTTCAAATCGCCACTGCCTACATAAAGTTGTCATCAACTGTTATTGCCAATCGGCTCGACGATCTGTCTTCGATCGTCTGAACTATGCTTCAACTCCTGAATATATAACAGAAGACGAAGATGAACTATTATATGCTTCTGTTAACATGACTTCTCAAGGCACTGGGGGTGGGAAACGTCCAAGACGTAATGCATCCCGTAATCCCAGTCAACAATATTTAGACCGGATCCATGCATCCAATGAAGGTGTATTTCAATACACTAGATCGAAAAATCGTCATTTGATCCAAGGTGTCTTTAATCAAGAAGATCTCCCTATCACTCATGTGGGAGAGGACTCTCTTTCAGAGTTTGATGCAGATAGTGAAAGTTCTGAACAAACTTTTTCATCAATAGCAGCAAGAGAAGTGATAGCATATACCATTACAGAAGATCAAGATGCCTCTACGTCAACTAGCCAAGAGCAACGAATTGTTGCATTAGAAGATAAATTAAAAACCATGGCAGAAATGGTTGCAAGCATGTACACCATAATGGTGGCTCAACATACAGTACCTCCGATTATAAACCCTGTTACAAATCCTGAGCTTATAGCATCTTCTGTACCTGTTAATCTGGGGGTACCAGCCCCTCAGGTTGCTTCTATGCCAATTCAAGCTGATCCAAGTCAATCTGGTGCTGGAGGTGGTAATTATCACGCTGTTCCTCCTCCTAACACTTCTAACCAGCCCACCAATTCTCAAACCTCAGGGGATGCAAATGAGGCTGTGAAACTTTTGCGTACTCAGTTTGAGGCTTTCAAGCAGAATGATGGCCTACAAAGATTGGGCATAAAGCAACCACATCCTACAGAGTGGAAGGAAGTTCCATTTCCTCCTAAGTATAAACTCCCAACCATTATGCTGTTTGTTGGTAGCACTTCTCCAAGTCAGTACATCAATCATTTCGAAGTGATGACTGATCAATTACAGCCAAATGATGCTCTCCTTACCAGAGTGTTCGTCGGTTGTTTAGCCGGTGCAGCATACGACTGGTATCATAGCTTACCTGATGGCTGTATCACTTCTTTTGCCGATTTCAAACAAATGTTCTTGGAACGATTTTATGAGAGAGTCAACAACATGACAATGTATGCCCTCATTAAAATTAAACAGAAGCACAATGAATCTACAGAGAGTTTCATTGAAAGATTTTGCCGAGAGGCACTCAAAATGCCTTTAGGTACTCCATCTGCTGTAACAATAGACACTTGCAAATCAAACTTGTTGCCTATTATCAGTAGATGGACTGGATCTACACAATTCTAGGATTAGCCTTCTTTCATTGTTAATGCAAAGGCGGCAGAAGTGAGTACCGAAATGTTCAAGCAGTTAGGAGTCCAGATGACTCACCCTAACCACGATGAACATTCTACACCTGGGGGTAGTAATCGCTAGAATAACCGCAAGAATAAAGAAACATTGGCCATCAATCTTAAAGACAAAGAGTCTTTGGCTGTCAATGTCACTCAGACGGCATCCAACCCATCAGCACCATTGCAAAAGTCAATTCGTCCAAAAGAAGAGTATTCTTTCGATAAAGATGATACTTTAAGCATCTTCGATTGCTTGATCAAAAGCAATAAGCTTCAGCTTCCAGAGGGAAAGCGACCAGAAGAAGTTGGTAAAACTGATCACCCTAAATACTGTGTTTATCACAGATTCATAGGGCATCCAACCAGAGCATGTTATGTGCTCAAGGGCAAAATCCAGGAGTTGGTCAACTCTGGAGCAATTACTCTACAGCAGGACGAGAAAACTGTGACTGCTAATGTGGTTTCTCTCCAATTTGGTGATTTTCCACCACAACTCGTACAAGATGGTGCTGTCCCCATTCCAAGGACTACTCTAGAAATTGTGAATATCCCGCCTCCTCAATATGAAGGTCTTGTTCCTATGTCAACTGACAGAGGAAAGATTATGTGGATTCATCCAGATCTGGTGGCAGAATTTGAAACACCTTCCTCTTCTAAATAAAAGAAGCATTCCAAGTCTAAATCCAAGAACTGTAATATGGTATCCTTTGAACCATTAACAGAAGAAGAAATCCTAATGGGCACTAGATCTGAGAAACCCTTTCTTCGGGAGTATTTCAAAAATCAAGAAAACCCTGCTCCATCCCTGGATGCTCTTCCTCCATCATCTTCTCCTGCTGAAGATACACCATCTACATCCGTGCCAGTAGGAACCATCTCCTTCTAAACCAACATCAGCAGACAAGGGAAAGCAACCTGTTTGCTTTGATAAAGCGTTGAAGAAGTCATCATATCTTGGACTTGAAAAACCTTACAATTTTGACATATTGGCTCAATTGGCCAATACTCCAGCAAGATTGTCAATCTTTGAACTTTTACGTCTCTCAAAAGAAACTCGTGAGACGTTAAGTAAATCCTTGATGCAGGCTGACACTTGTTTGACTCTTCTCAAGAAGTTCGAAAAGGAGCCAGTCAGCTGTACACATTGTCATAGTGTATTTGAATTAATATCCAATATCACTTTTACATAAGATGATATGCTGTTAGAAGACAATCGTCATGGTCGTCCTCTCTATTTCACGGGATATATGGACACCATAAAAGTCGACCGTATTCTGATTAATCCCGGGTCTGCACTTAGCATCATGCCAAAGTCCTTATTGGACGCTTTGAAAATCACAGTACATAATCTTTCTACAACTATTACTACCATCCTGGGATTCAATCAAGGAAGAAGTGAACCTTTGGAGAAGATACGCCAAAAACTTCAAATTGGCAATCTTCGTACAAAAGTAACTTTCTATGCTATTGAACACAATATTGTACCCTCTATGCTCCACCAATGTTTCAAATATGTGGATGGTAATAGAGAAGTCCAAAAAGAGGTTGCAGATCTGAATCCTTTTAAAGGAGTTGAAGCATATTGCAATGATTCTCGTATGTACCAAGATGAATTCATGAAGGTGGTACTAGCAATGGACATAGATGAAGAATAGAAGAGTATACCTAATGATACTATGGTAATTCCAGTCAAAGGACGTACCTCCTGCCCTCAGTCTTCCCAACCACTGACTATTTATCTACCTTCCCATGAGAAGCGACCTAAAGGTGATAGTCAGGAACAAAGGGAGCTCACCTCTTCTGAGCCGCTTGTAATCGATCCTCGTCGCAAGAAGCTCCCTTCTCCTTCTCGTTCTTCTTCTCTCCCTCTTGTCATCAATCTGGCTAAGCCTGCTAAGGCTAAAGTTCCTGTTGTAAATAATGGTGTAAAAATCAATAAAGCATCTCCTTTGCAGTATACTGATATCTTTTACTATACTCAGTGTTATCTGGATATGCTAGATAGCTTTAAGCCACTTACAATAGAAGTTGTATCATCTCGATGAAATATGGTATCACTGGATTCAATACAAGAGTCGTACTTCGTAGTACCGTTTCGAAAGAAAGATGAAAAGCCTATATTCTTCAACAAGAGAGAAGAACCAAAAATCATGCTCTACAATGATAATAGAGATGATACAGGAAGGCTACAATTACGACGCTATAGTCCACAATCTAAAGCCATCATCCGTAAAATGGGCTATGATTTCAGAACAGGTCTCAACAATGGTAAAGGAAGGCGAACCCCTCTTCATATTGTTGTTCCAAAAGGAAAATCACAACAATACCACAGTAAAACGAAACGAGGACTAGGTTATATGTCACCACTTCCAACTCCAGAACCTTCTGAATCTGATGAAGAAGAACGTTCAAACTCTTCTCATTCTATCTCATGGGACTCTGATACCAGCATCGATCATATTCATAAGGCGATAGTATCGTGTAATATGGTGTCCGCCGAACTCTCAGAAGATGACGAAAGTGACATTGAAGAAGCTACTGAAATGGATCCTTGGGTACAAAAGATGGACAATCAGTGGGAACTTCGTTTTGAACAACGAGAACCACCTATTGAAGATCAACTGGTCCAAATCGATATTGGAGAGAAATATGTATCACGACCAATCTTCATCAGCAAGAATCTTTCAGAAGATGATAAACAAGAGTTACTTCACCTTATTCGTGAATACATTGACGTCTTCGCCTGGAGTTATGAAGATATGTCGGGATTAGATCCTCAAATTACAACTCACAAGCTTAATATCTTGCCGAATGTCAAACCGGTTAAACAACAACAACGGCGATTCAAGCCTGAAATGATGGATGCAATTGATGATGAAGTCAAAAAGCTTATAGCTTGTGGCTTTATCATAGAAGAACAACATCCTGACTGGGTGGCCAATGTCGTCCCTGTCCTGAAGAAGATCGGAAAGGTTCGAGTTTGCATAGACTTTCGGGATCTCAATGATGCTTGCCCCCAAGACGAATTCCCTCTCCCAATTACTGATGTTATGATCGACAATACATGTGGATTCGAACGAATTTCTTTCATGGATGGGTTTTCTGGATATAATCAAATCCGGATGGATCCTGAAGATGAAAAACATACTTCATTTCGTGCTCCTCGGGGTGTGTACTGTTATACGATCATGCCGTTTGGTCTTAAGAATGTAGGCGCAACTTATCAGCGGGCTATGAGCACTATCTTTCGAGATCATTTGCGACAGACTGTCAAATGCTATGTTGATGATATTGCTGTCAAAAGTCGTCTCAAAGAAGATCACATTCAAGATTTAAGAACTATCTTCAATCTAATGCGCCAGCATCAACTCAAGATGAACCCCACCAAGTCTTTCTTGGGTGTCTCTAGTGATAAGTTTTTTGGCTTCGTTATTACCTCTAAAGGTATACACGTTGATACCGAGAAGATCAAAGCCATTCAAGAGATGCGTCCTCCACGCAACCTAAAAGAGCTACGAGGATTCCAAGGTCGACTTGCGTACATCAGGTGGTTCATTTTGAATTTATCTGGACGTTGTAGACCATTTACTCAATTAATGAAGAAAGGTGTATCTTTCGTTTGGACGGAAGAATGTCAACGAGCATTTGATGACATAAAGCGGTATTTAATGAGTCCACCGGTTCTTGTACCACCAATCTCAGGAATACCCTTTTTAATGTATGTCCGAGCAATGGATCATTTATTGGGAGCTTTGCTGGCTCAGAAGAACAAGGAAGGTCATGAGCAAGCCATCTACTATCTCAGCCGAACAATGATTAGAGCTGAACATCGTTATAGTCCAGTAGAAAAGGAATGTTTAGCCTTAATGTTTGCTGTTCAGAAGACAAGACATTACATCATAGGCCAAACTATTCATGTCATATCCCGGGTCAATCCTCTTCGAGTCTTAATGAAGAAGCCAAGCACACTCAAGTCTAGGCTTACCACATGGGCCATATTGCTAGCACAATATGATATGGTTTATGTTCCTCAAAAGTCTGTGAAAGGCCAAGCACTTGCTGACTTCTTAGCAGCTCATCCTGTCATTGAGACATCTAAACTCTATGATGAGATTCCGGACGAAACATTGGAATCAAATATGATCTCAGAAGAATTTCCTACTTGGAGGTTGTTCTTTGATGGAGCTTCTAGAATTGGACCTGGATGTACTCTTGTTGCTGGAGTAGGGATTGTTCTTGTTTCACCCGATGGATTAACTATTCAAAGGGCCTATTCTTTAGACGAATTATGCTCCAACAATGTGGCAGAATACAATGCTTTTCTCCTTCGACTTCAATTAGCCAAATAATTGAATATTGAATATCTCAAAGTATATGGTGACTCTAGCTGATTGTTAATCAGGTTAGAGGCATATATGAAGTCTGACATCAAGATTTGGTAACATACCATGAAGCAGCAACCCAAATAGCTTCTTCGTTCAAAGGGTTCTTCATCGAACATGTACATCGCGCATGTAATACAGAAGCCGATGCCTTAGCTAGCCTAGCCGTGGTATTGGCAGTGCCAATCAAAAGACAACAAATGGTTGTTATTTCTAATAGAGAACTATTCTGTGTTGAAAATAATCATAACATTGAATTCAGCAACCTAACTGAAGTCAATGTCCTTAGCGAGGATTGGAGAGTACCTTTCATTGATTTTGCAGTACATGACATGTTGCCAGAAGATCCTAAAGAGGCTATAAGTATCCGTCGTCGATCACTTTGATTCTATTATAATCATACTACTAAAACTCTCTATCGAAGAACTTTTGATGGATTACTCTTGAGGTGTCTCGCTGGTGATGAAGCAAAGCAGATATTACGTGAAGCTCATGATGGCGTTTGTGGAGCACATCAACTTGGTCCTAAACTACATGATCATATCCGACGTATGGGATACTACTGGCCCTCTATGGTATCAGATGCTATTGATTATGCAAGAAAATATCATGCATGTCAAATTCAAGCAGATTTTATTCACCAACCGTCAGAATTTCTTCATCCAACTGCTGTCTCATGGCCATTTAAAGCTTGGGGCATGGATATAATTGGCCCTATCAATCCTCCTTCATCTAAAGGACATCGGTTCATCTTAGCCATAACCGATTATTTTTCCAAGTGGGCAGAAGCTATACCTTTGGCTGAAGTAAAGACTAGTAGTGTTATCAATTTTATCAACACATCATGTGATATATAGATTTGGTGTCCCTCACCGAATCATTCATGATAATGGGCCACAATTCATCAGCCAGAAATTTAATAGGTTCTGTGATGACAACAGAATCAATAATGTCGCTTCTACAGCCTATAATCCTGCGGCTAACGGGTTGGCTGAAGCATTCAACAAGACCATTATCAAACTCTTTAAAAAGTTTGTCTCTATTAACAAACATAGTTGGAGTGATAAACTTAGAGAATGTCTATGGGCATATCGCACTACTGTCCGTAACCCCACAGGTTGCACACCTTTTTCTCTGGTATATGGATGTGAAGCTGTTCTACCTTTGGAAATTTAAATTCCATCATTGAGAATCGCTATTGCTAATGAGCTTACGACAGATAATAATGATCATCTTCGGCTTCAGGAATTGGAGGCGCTCGATGAGAAAAGGTTATTAGCTCAACAGCATATCGAGCTTTATCAGGCTCAGATTTTAAAAGCTTTCAATCGTAAAGTTAGAGTACGAACATTTCAAGAAGGCGAGTTGGTTCTTACAGTCAGACGTCCTATGACTATGACACATATGAGCAAATGCAAGTTCGAGGCAAAATGGGAAGGACCATATGTGATAAATAAAGTATTTTCTAATGGAGCCTATCAATTAACAGATATGGATGGCAGAGTTGCTATGATGCCCATCAATGGCAAATTTCTCAAGAAATATTATGTATAAAGACAAAATGTACTTTATTTTTAGAGACATGATGTAAATAAAAGTTCATTCTTATTCAAAAGCAGAATGGAATTACATAATATTAAGGATAGGGAGGAGGCCCTGACCCTTCATGATTAAATACATAGTTCGCCAACAGTTCAAACATCTCATTGTCTGAACTCACAAAGAACTTGCAGGCAGCCATCCTCAATGTCTCTTCTTCGGCAGTCTTCCCAGGCTCTACTAGCTTGGAAATCAAATCCTCTCATGGTGCAGGAACAGTTGAGCCTTCACCCCTTTCTTTCTGAGGAGGTACTGAGGGCTCAGCAGGTGGTGTCTCAGTCTTTCCTTCAAGCTTCGGGATGAGCAAATCTTTGGAGGACATTTTGTACAGAAAAGAAAGAAAGTGATGATATCTACGAAAGTTTTGTTCTATTTATAGACAAAACAACTAGATAGTCAATCTCGAGAACTCATGCGACTTTTCGAAAGAAGTCCAACTGTTCGTTCATTTATAACTGTTCGTTCATTTGTAACTGTTCGTTCATTATCCGATGTGACTGTTCATTCATTTTTAGTGTCCTTATCTCAAAAATTGAAGTGACCGTTCACTTTTCCTCATAAAAGTTCACATTCTCTATACTTTTGAAATTCTGTATTACATCAGCAACTTGTCATCCACATTTTTCCTTGATTCTATGTTTCTTATCACCACATCAAAATCAAATTGTAAAGAAGAGAAAATCATTCTTTATTTCTTCTTTTTAAACATAGATACATCTTAATGAAAATCTATTACATCTCGGATTTTCATTCAAAATGAAGGTCTATTACATCTTTGGATCTTCTTATTTGTTGGTGGCAATTCCTTGTCGTCTCGATCTGAAGTGAAGAACAGATGGCAACTCTAGAGGGGGGGTGAATAGAGTTTATAGCGATAATAGCCAATTAAAAAATCAACTCTTTCACAATCTAAAATTAATCAGAGTAAATGCGGAAATAAATAAGGAGCAAGAAAGCATACGCAAACACACCCGATTTTAACCTGGTTTTCCTCGTGGAGGACTAGTCCAGGCCTGAGAACTCTAGCTCAGGATTAAATCCACTATTTGTGAAATAGTAGTTATACCCCGTGCCTTTTCTTCAGAAGAGCACGTCAACTTCTTACAAAGGATCGCTGTGGCGATGCTTGGAATTTTTCAAGCGACTTCTTGAACTCTTGCACAAACTCCTAGCTGAGAGATGCTGAGCACTTGAGGCTTAGGGAGCTTGTGGCTAGTAGATGAAGAAGGGTATGGCATATATTGAGCTTTAGAGAGAAGAGAAGAGAAGATTGGATGATTGAAAATGAGAGAATTCATGGCCTATTTATAGGATATTAGCAGGCAGAATTCGGCCAGAATTATGGTAGGATTTTTCAAAAATTTGGCCGTTGGACAACTAGCAACCAGCCAACCCTAAAAATTAGGGTGCTGATTTTTAGGGGACAAAGTTCAGCCCGAACTCTGTGTGGAGGCAGAGTTCGGCCCGAACTCTGTCTCCAGAGCACAGAATGGGTCTTAGGGTCCAATGGGCTAATTCGGATGTGTGGAGCTTTATGGATTTTGGATAGGTTATGGGTTAAGTCTCAAGAGCTCAGCACAACTCAGCTTACATCAGTCTAGACTCAATAAATATAAAAAATACAGACTCAAAAACGACTTACATTTGCAAAACTGAGCTGTCGTTTGTCTTGAGCTGGATGTAGTCGTCGTGTGTCGTATTGAATTATCAAAAGTATTATTTAGTCAATGTTATCAATATTTGGTTGACTGTGACTTTGTGTCAACAATCTCCCCCATATTGATAATTGACAAAACAATAATTGTATATTCAATATTCATACCTGGACACATGTAACGGAAAGAAAATATAGCTCCCCCATAATTAGTGCCGAGCTTAATAATAGCTCCCCCGTAAACAATGCTGTGAATCTTGTTGGCCTGGTAATAACATTCTTCCAAAAGCACATATAAAAAGCACATATAAAAAGAATATAGAATATACATATCTCCCCCTTTTGGCATTTAGCAATTTAAGATAGACAATGAATAACTGGCAAACACACCAAAAGATAAGAGAAGAAACTGTATATAAACTAATATAACAACCAAATGTCTCAAGAGTCATAATAGAAGAGATAACAAATAAACTGATAGAACTACCAAAGTCTCAAGAGTCTCAACTCATAATAAGTCGAATACAAACCAAGTACATAAAAGCAACTAAGTAACTAAAAATCAAAATGCATAAACCATAAGCTATGATCCTCTGTAGCAGCAGCAAGGAGCAGTCCATATCCATCATCGAGCACGTGAAGGCCCAGCGTCGTCTGATGGATCAGTAAATAAGCGATGTGGGTCCACGAATGCCGCGTCCGAATCCATGTAACGATGAACCCAAGGGTCATCGATACGAAATCCCTCACGACCAGGGTCTCGATCCATAGGAATGGGCATGGAAGGATGGCGAGACATGGAATACCGAATATCATGCAGCGAGTTGCTGATGGCACTCATCTGCAAGGTAGTCCGGTAATCCAGCTGAGTCCAACGATCGTCCTCTAAGGTGAAGCGATCTCGGAGCATAGTCTAAAGAGACTCGAGAGTGGCAGGAGGAGGAGGAGGATCCTGTCCAAGAGGAGGGGCATCTGGCTCATCATCAGAATGCTCAGACACGACCGGTGAGCCAACTGCCGCATGAAGCCTCCTTGCCTTAGAGAGGAAGGGAGGGGTAGGTAAGAATGGACACTCATCAAGGGGTACATGAAACGTACGAAAGATCATAGGAAGGTATAATGCATAAACCAAAGATCTTGGTTTCTTCCTACAGTTAATCATCCAATCCATCATTGTGCGTGGAAGATTAAAAGGAACATGGAAGTGGAGATGGTATAAGGCCGAGATTTCAAAATAAGTGACTTCATCGGTAGAACCCGCTTTGGGTAGAATGGTGTTGAAAATGATCCGATGAAGTTCATAGAAATAGGGATTGAGGAATTTAGCCAAAACCTTACGAGGACGTGTGTTAGGGCTACACAAGTCGTCCTTGAAGCTTTCAAGTGAAATTCCTTCGGGAAATTAAAATGATCTAGCTTCAACAAGCTTTTCCCATGAGTTGGGCTCTTGAAGCTCAAGATATTCGGCCAATTCGAAATCGTCAAAAGAGATATCAATTCCCGCAACTCGTGAATAAATATGAGTATCATCAAGAGTTAAGTTGCAGTAGAACATTTGAATAGCACTACGATAAATGACCAAATTTGTGGTAACAAGTTCATCAAGGCAAAGTTCATAAAAAAGTGCATCATATTGTGAGAATATAGTAAAGTTGATAGGGTGTCCCGCAAACGCCGGACGTGTTCGAAAATCACTAAACCAATCATTTGATGCGTCTAGTGATACAAAAATTCGGTCGTCAAAAGTGTTTGGATCATATGGACGTGGAGGATTGAACAACGGATGGATTTGTGGTTGTTGTTCAATGGCCGGTGCAATGGGTGGTGCAACGGGCGGTTCAACGGGAGGAGGAGCATTCGACGAGGATGCTCCCTCGGTCCGAAGTCTCTTCCCGCGGTTGAACAAACGTGGAGCCATAACACAATAGATAATGAAAGAAATTGAGATATAAAAAAGTATGGGATTATACCTCAAACTAGTGATGAACAGTGAAGGAGAATTGAAAACGAAGCCTTCTCCTTGAGTTTCGGGAAGAAATGAGCTCTAGAAAGTAGTAATTAGGGTTAGAGTTTTGAGAAAAAGATGTTGGAGAAGTGGAAAGGGTGGTAATGAGGAAGAAGAAGGAGGGGAACCCGAAAATATGTGAGGGTTTCCAACTGGTCGGAGCAAATAATGGACATTGGATCTAAATTTTGATCAATGGCTGAGACTGTTTCCGGTTCTGGAACAGTCAGGCCGAATTTGGCCCAAACTCTGGTAAGGACAGAGTTCGGCCCGAATTCCGGACTCTGGTCACAGAACAGGAATCAGGCAGAAATGAAGCAAAAATTGGTTAAGTGATAAAGACCAATATAAGATAAGAGTATAAATACAAGAAAAGATCCAATGAAGTAAACAAAGAGTAACGAAGATTGAACTCGAAGCAGCAAAGTGAAGTTGAAAAAATAGTATTTCAGTATGTGATGAATAAAAATAAACCATATAATAAACAAGGAATTATATCATGATTCAATATTTTGAAGCTGCCATGGGTTAGCTGCAGGGGCCGGATCCCAGCTAGCGGTAGTCCTGAGGACTAGTGCACCGTATCGCTTAGGCTTTTACGCCTTGTTGTCAGAAGGACCCTTTCGGCTTGTATCCATAACAAGTTCATCATAAGAGAATCATGATATACTCGATATTTATGCAGGTTGATTTTAATTTATAACAGCTTCATCTAAAATTCCAAGTTCACGACAAAGAAAATTGAAGCGCTCTTCGGATAATAGTTTTGTAAAGAAATCTGCTAACTGATGATCAGTGTCAATAAATTCTAAGTTAATCGTGCCATTTTGCTGATGATCACACAAAAAGTGATAACGTATTTCAATGTGCTTTGTGCGTGAGTGACAAATGGGGTTCTTAGTGAGATTTATAGCACTAGTGTTGTCACAAAAGATTAGAATGTGCATGAAAGATAAGTTGTAGTCTTCAAGGGTTTGCTTCATCCAAAGAATTTGTGCACAACAACGCCCAGCTGCGATGTATTAAGTTTCTGTTGTGGATAGTACGACAGAATTTTGCTTCTTGCTAAACCAAGATACTAAAGCCTTTCCTAATAAATGACACGTACCGCTCGCACTTTTACGGTCGACCTTGCATCCGGCGAAGTCAGCATCAGAGTAAGCAATGAGGTCAAATGATGTTGACTTGGGATACCATAGGCCTACTGTAACCGTATCCTTAAGGTATCGAAAGATACGCTTAACAGCGATCATGTGTGATTCCTTAGGATTTGCTTGATATCTAGCACACAGGCAAACACTAAACATAATATCAGGGTGACTAGCAGTAAGATAGAGTAGACTGCCTATCATACCTCGATACTTACGTTGATCTACGAATTTGTCGCTATCATCTGGTTCAAGTTTGGTTGAAGTAGCCATTGGAATGCTGATTGGTTTGACGTTGTCAAGGTCGAATTTCTTCAGCATGTCCTTTGTATACTTCGACTGACAGATGAAGGTTCCATTTGACATTTGTTTGACTTGCAGTCTAAGAAAGTAGTTGAGCTCCCCCATCATGCTCATCTCAAATTCGGTCTGCATACACTTGGCAGAATCTTGACAAAGGGTTTCATCAGTAGAACCAAATATAATATCATCTACGTATATTTGTACTAAGAGAATAGTGTCTTTGAAAGATTTTATGAAAAGTGTGGTGTCAATTTTTCCTTTTGAAAAACCTTTCTCAAGCAAGAAATTGCTTAGCCGTTCATACCAAGCTCTAGGGGCTTGTTTGAGGCCATACAGCGCTTTCTTTAGCTTGAATACGTGGTTGGAAAATTTGTGATTTTCAAAACCAGGGGGTTGTTTTACATAAACTTCCTCCTTAATAAATCTATTCAAGAAAGCACTTTTAACATCCATTTGAAATAATTTGAAATTTTGCAAATGCACAAAGCATCCGAATGGATTCCAATCTAGCAACCAGAGCATACGTCTCTTCGTAGTCGATACCTTCCTCTTGGTTGTATCCTTGAGCTACTAGACGTGCTTTGTTGCGTGTGACTGAACCATCTTCATTCACTTTGTTTCTAAAAACCCATTTAGTACCAATAATCGAGTGATCAGCCGGTCTAGGAGCGAGTTCCCATACTTGGCTCCTCTCGAATTGGTTGAGTTCCTCTTGTATAGCAGAAATCCAAAATTCATCATTGAAAGCTTCTAAAATATTTTTCGGCTCAATTTGTGAAATAAAGGCAGTGCTAGCAATAGAGTCTCTTAGTGATGATCTAGTAGCTACTCCACGTGAAATCTCACCTATTACCAAATTTTCTGGATATGAAGGCTTGAAAAAGAATTTCTTTGGCAAGCCCTGCAGAGAATTGGTCTCGGTTGTGGTGTTCATTGGAGTAGAAGTTGATGGCTCAACATCATCATCAAGAGTAGCTGCTGCACTGTTATCTTCATTAAAAGTCATATTTGTAGACTCTTCCACAATTAATGAGCGTTTGTTAAAAACTCTATATTCCTTGCTCTTGGCAGCATAGCCAAGGAAAATACCATCGTCAGCTTTGGCATCAAATTTGCCTAAGCTGTCTTTGGTGTTAAGGATAAAGCATCTACAACCAAAACTCTAAAATAAGAAACATTTGGAGTTCTCCCAAACCAAAGCTCATAGGGTGTTTTTTTCGTAATAGGACGAATAAGTACCCTATTTAAAATGTGTCATGCTGTACTGACAGCTTCAGCCCAAAAGTATTTCGGAAGTAAAAACTTGTTCAACATGACTCTAGCCATATCGTCGAGAGTCCTATTCTTCCGCTCCACAACACCATTTTGTTGAGGAGTTCTTGGACAAGAAAACTCATGATCAAAACCATTGGAATCATAAAACTTTTCAAAATCAGAATTTTCGAATTCGCCTCCATGATCACTTCGGATTCGAGTAATCATGTAGCCTTTTTCGTTTTGAACTTTCTTAACAAAAATCTTGAAAACCGAAATAGTATCACTTTTATTTGTAAGAAAGAAAACCTAAGTAAATCTTGAAAAGTCATCAACAATAACAAAGGCATAGAGTTTTCCACCAAGACTGGCTACTCTACTAGGGCCAAATAAATCCATATGGAGTAGTTGCAGGGGTCTAGTAGTACTTACAGAGTTAATGGAATGAAACGAGGACTTGGTTGCCTTATTCAATTCACATTCGGCACATATTGTGTCCTTTTTGAATGTAATATCGGGCAAGCCTCTAACTAACTTCTTGGTCGATAGTCTGGATATAGTATCCATATTGGCATAACCAAGACACTGGTGCCATAGTAATCTTTCATCTTTATGAGCATAAAGGCATCTACCTGCATTGTTAGAATCTCTAGACAAATAGAAAATATAAATGTTATCCTCTCTTATCCCTTCAAAAACGATGTCTCCTGTTGACCTATCATAAATAAAACATTTATTTTGTCCAAAGTTAATGTCATATCCGTGGTCAGCAAGATGACTAATGCTGAGCAGGTTATGCTTTAACTCGGTCACTAGGCAGACATCCTTTATTACGGGAGAGGGAGGATGACCAATAATACCATTACCTATAATATAACCTTTTAGGTTGTTGCCGAAGGATACATATCCTTCTCTCTTCATCGATAGTGATACGAAAAGATTTGCGTCTTCCGTCATATGCCGCGAGCATCCACTATCGAGAATCCACTTACTCTTAGTTGAGGAGGGAAGGTCTACCTACATCAAGAGTAGATGTGACCTTTGGTACCCAAGTTCTTGAGGGTCCTAAGAAGTTAGTTTTTGGAAACTATGCATATATCTTTCTATCTACCAATCTTCTAATTCTATATTATGGTGAAATATGTCCATACAAACCACAATAAGTACATGTAGCATTCCTATTTATATTACGAGCATGCTGATGATGTCTATAAGTAGAGTGATGAGGAGAAATATGATGATATATAGAATTAGCATGGTGATGATGACTATGTGTAGAGTAATGTGGAGTGGCATGGTGATATTGTCTATATGGAGTAGTATGGTGATGATATCTATATGTAGAGTGATGGTGATGTTGTTTTTGTGCAACATGGTGATGATTGTATCTATGTGTAGCATGATGATTTTGTGACATATGATAGTTATTTCTACGTGCATGTGGTTTGTGTGCTTTGTGAAAGTGTGTGTATATGTATGCATGATTACGTGTTACAGGTGAATGACGTGTGTGACTAGTATGAGAAGTGTCATGCTTTGTGTGTGTCTCATGTGATTGGGTTTGAGGTTGTGCAACCTGTTTTCCCAATTTAGTCTCTAGTTTCTTAGAGACAGCCTGCAGTTCAGTAACCTTAGCATTCAAACCATATATCTTAGTAATAGAAATCTTGTGTCTACTCTTTTCTTCTGCAAGCTCCGTGTTGAGTGCGGTGATTTCTTGTGTTTGTTGTTCAATACGTGTTTCGGCATTATGCAAGCTTATTTTAAGCTTAGATACCTCATCTGTTACATTCGTTGGTGGTGTGTCTCTAATGTTATCAAGCAGTAAAGAAAGTCTTTGAATTTTGACTTCATGACTTTTGATCTTTTCCTTGGCATGTTTATATTTACCAATGACTTTTTTATGATCATCAAGTAAATCGGTGAAAGCATCGCCAAGTTCATCAAAAGGGAAGTCATCAAAAGTTTCGTTTGATACCTTATCGGACGTTGCCATTAGGCACACATTTGCAGTGTCTTGAGGAGAGTCCTTTTCTTCCTCGAAGTCACTAGCTTCGCTTTTATGCCAAATGCTTGTGTTGGCATATTTCTTTGAGGAAGTCTTCTTGTATGGCTTCTCATAACGATTGCTCTTCTTTAAATATGGACAATCTTTTCGGACATGCCCCGTCTTCTTGCAACCGTAGCAGGTTGGCTCTTCTTCGTCGTCTTCCTGTGGTTCCTTCTTTCTTCGGTTGAAGCGAAGGAATTTCTTGAAGTTGCGGACGAGGAGAGCTTGGTCATCACCATCCGAGTTGTCGTCATCCGTCTCTTCGGGGTCTGCTCTCCGTCGGTGAGCTTTGAGTGCGATCTCCTTAGCCTTAGGAGCAGGCTCTTCGAAGTCCTTGAGGTCAAGCTCATGAGTCATCAGCTTTCCCATCAAGGTCTCCATGGATATGGTTGTGAGATCATTTCCTTCTATGATGGCTGTCACCTTAGGGTTCTAAATCTTTGGTAGCCCCCTAAGTAGCTTGCGAATCTTCTCGTGATTTGAATATTGCTTGCCGAGCGAAGACAGGGGGTTGATGATGTTGAGGAATCTTGTGAACATTTGCGTGATTGTCTCATTTGGCTTCATCTTGAAAGCCTCATATTCTTGAGTGAGACGGCTTATCTTTGATTCCTTGACTTGGGTGGTTCCTTCATGTGTCACTTCTAGAAGTCTCCATACTTCGTGAGAGGTGGTGCATATAGAGACCCTGTTGAACTCATTCCTGTCTATAGTACAGAATAAAGCATTAATAGCTCTCGCGTCTAGACTTGCCTGTTTCTTCTCCTCGTCAGAATATTTGTCATGTGATTTCTCAACGAGATCACCGTTGACAACTATTCTGGCGGGCTTTTTGTAACCGTCAGTGACCATAGTCCACAGGTCAAAGTCTAGCGACTTGAGATAAAAGCTGATCCTTGTTTTCCAATATGTGTAGTTAGTTCCATCAAATAGGGGAGGCCTATGAGTGGACTGCCCTTCACCGTGATTGGAAATCAAGGATTGTGTGGTTGCCATGGATCAGCTCTAGGATGTAAGTCCTTGTCGAGAGAACCTAGCTCTGATACCAATTGAAGAACAGATGAAAAAAAAGAACAGATGGAAACTCTAGAGGAGGGGTGAATAGAGTTTATAGCGATAATAGCCAATTAAAAAATCAACTCTTTCACAATCTAAAATTAATCAGAGTAAATGCGGAAATAAATAAGGAGCAAGAAAGCATACGCAAACACACCCGATTTTAACCTGATTTCCCTCGTGGAGGACTAGTCCAGGCCTGAGAACTCTAGCTCAGGATTAAATCCACTATTTGTGAAATATTAGTTACACCCCGTGCCTTTTCTTCAGAAGAGCACGTCAACTTCTTACAAAGTATCGCTGTGGCGATGCTTGGAATTTTCCAAGTGACTTCTTGAACTCTTGCATAAACTACTAGCTGAGAGATGCTGAGCACTTGAGGCTTAGGGAGCTTGTGGCTAGTAGATGAAGAAGGGTATGGCTTATATTGAGCTTTAGAGAGAAGAGAAGAGAAGATTGGATGATTGAAAATGAGAGAATTTATGGCCTATTTATAGGATATTAACAGGCATAATTCGGCTAGAATTCTGGTAGGATTTTTCAAAAATTTTGCCGTTGGACAACTAGCAACCAGCCAACCCTAAAAATTAGGGTACTGATTTTTAGGGGACAGAGTTCGGCCCGAACTCTGTGTGGAGGCAGAGTTCGGCCCGAACTCTGTCTCCAGAGCACAGAATGGGTCTTAGGGTCCAATGGGCTTATTTGGATGTGTGGAGCTTTATGGATTTTGGGTAGATTATGGGTTAAGTCTCAAGAGCTCAGCACAACTCAGCTTACATCAGTCTAGACTCAATAAATATAAAAAATACATACTCAAAAATGACTTGCATTTGCAAAACTGAGCTGTCGTTTATCTTGAGATGGATGTAGTCGTCGTATGTCGTATTGAATTATCACAAGTATTATTTAATCAATGTTATCAATATTTGGTTGACTGTGACTTTGTGTCAACATGAAGCTACGAGCCAGACAATGGAATTAACTCTGGTCTTCTCTCCGAGAAAGACTAGAGGAGAACCACAGAGTGCAGCAGCCCAAAGATGAGCTGCTATCAATACAACTGGTCGAGAGAAGACAGCCCGCCAGGGGAACTAGGAACGAAATCACCCTCGTGATACGATTCCTAATTTTGTCTCTCCACTATCCAACTCTTATGTATACAGGCTCTTCCTACTATCTGAGGAAGAACCTTCTTAACATGAAGAGTCCTGAGCTGTCTGATTTGAGTGTCAGAACCATATGAGCTTTCTGATGTGGGTGTCAGAAGAATGTCTCTGCAACATCCAAATCACCAATACCAGTTCTGAAGAAGCTCGCTAACCAAGTCCCTGCAAATGTCAATGAAACAAGAGAAGTTAGCAGAAATCTATCATCAATATTCTCTTACAAACAGGCGCACATTAGCAATGTGCCTACAAACTGGCACACATCAGCATTGCGCCTACAAGCAGGCGCATATCAGCACTGAACATTGATCAAACAAGCGTATGACAGCAATACGCGCCTCTGATCAGAGCTAAACACTGGGCCACAGTGTGCGCCTATCCTTAGAAATAGTTAGCACACATCAATTGGTGTCTACAACATGTACATTAATATTTGTCTCCAGAAGTGGTGCGAAAGAAAAGTACTCATACTTTTGATTCTTCATCAAGACTTACCAATTTTTGAAGACACGGCATGCAAGCAAATAATATCAGAATAAAGTGGCACAAGTGAAACCCTATGGAAAGACATTGGTTTTGAGAGAGTATGAATGGTTCTTTCATTTCTGAATGTCCTTTTTAAAGAGGATAAAGATGAGATCGGTGCATCGTTTTAAGATCATATTTTGGGAAAGAATTAAAAATGGGCATCTAAAACCGTGTAACGATTGCCACGTATTCTTCAGAAGAAACAGTAAAATGAAGAAGTAGTTAAAAGAATATGTCCATGAGCACTATTCGAAATCACAGCCACACAAAATCAGAAATTCTAGGTTTCATTGTATAAAGACGGATGGACCCCTACAATCAAGGACATAAAAATAAAAATTTGTTCTGTCCAGACCATTATTTCTTGTCCTTGCCTTCATCAGTCTGACGAAGGGCGGCGTCCAACTCTTGCATGGTGCAGATCCCCGAGCGACGCATCAGGTTGAGAGATCCCTCCGAATTGAGGTGCTCCTCAGAGGATGATCCGCCACTCGAGCGATTGAAGACTAACGGGGTTAAAACGAAATAGTTCAGAAAGTTCACTGCCCTCAAAGCTGGATCAGCCTCCAACAAAAAGGTTGTAGGCGCAACATCCTGTCTCGCTTCAGGAGACTTGGTTGTGGTATCAGCATTGGTCTCTATCTTTTTCTTCTTGGGAGCCATTGAAGAACAGAAGTGAAAACCAAAGTACGGAGATCAACTACATATATATCAACAAATTAACTTTCAGTAATCCTCATGGGTGTAACACCCTGTTTTCTGAAATTAGGGATTATTAAAAAATTATTATTTTTATTATTAAATAATGGTGATTAGGGCATGATATGGTTTATAGTGTTTATTAGTGTGATTTAACCATCTTCTAAGTCATGCTAAGTCATGACTTATGACTTCGTGATTTTGGTTAGTATAACTTAGTGCAAACCCTAGTTTTCTCTAACCTAGAAGTTGCCATGACCATGAGAGCTTAGCCATAGGCTTAGAACATCAAATTATGGGTTTTTGACCAAAAGGGTATTTTGGTAATTTTCTAGACTTAATTTGTGATTATGTGATTTTTAATATTATTTAATTCTTGGTAGGTCTCATGATTAGTCACTAACCTATCCTACCCTAAACTAGAGGTTAGCCACTAACCTAGAAGCTTAGGGATGAGATTTGGTCATGGGGTTAAAGTAAGTTAAATATCTAATTTAACTTTATTGATATTTTGCTTGAAACATGCAAAATATCACAACCCCTTTACCAAAGGTCCACGACTTAACCTAGAAGGAAGCCAAGGACACACCCCCATGCTTGGCCGGCCAAGGGCACCCCCCTTGGCAGCCCACCCTTGATAAATACCCCTTGGTTTAATTCATGAACAAAATTACATGAATTTTATTCCACAAAATTCCCTTTTCCTTCAACCCTTGATAACTTGATCATTTTTGATCCAAATTGACTCTAGTCTCTTGCATTGGAACCCTACAACATCTAGGGTGCTAAGGGAAGCAAGAAATCTAGAATTTGGGAGCTTGGGCATCATCGAGTTGGAGATCACACAACCCCCTTTTTATTGATTTCCTTGGAATTTCACCAATAGGTAAATTTCCACAAACTTAGTCAAATTCCTGTTTTTCTTTCATAAATGCATTCATATAGGGATAACAATACTGTGGGTAAAGTTTGGTGGGATTTTGATGTGTTTTGGTGTCCGTATCGGATACGTATCGTAGGGCTAAAATCCTTGTTTGGTGAAATGCCACAATGGATTCGATATGGTCGATTTGTGAAACAAATTATACAAACTAGAAGCCCTAGACTTGCTGATCACTAATCAACTGGACTGAGCACATTTTAGTGCTGTGTCCGTGTCCAAATTGGACACGAACCGACCGCACGAGCCCATCGTGCATGTCCTGCTACCCGACCCTTCGTGCGCACAGCACAGGCCACTAGGACACGAAATATTTGACACAGACAAGGGGGCAATGTCTGCGAACATGCCCCCATAGTCTCGTGTCGTGTCATGTCGTGTCGAGTGAGAAAACTCACTCGCACTGGACACGCGCTGTCAGCGCACGCGCGCGCGCGCACAACTTTGAGTGTGTCGTATCGCATGGACACGACACTAGAGTGTCTCGTAGTGACACGGGCATGAAGCCCTATACGTGGCGTACACGTAGACACGAGCACGTGGTGCTTCGTGTCCTGTGTCGCGTGTACGACGCGTGTAACCGCGTGCACGACGCAGTCGTAACACGCGTGTATCAGTCGTGTTTTCACGACTGATACGGTGTTTGTTCTGTGTCCACGCGTGTCGTGGACACGTGTCAGGCTGTGGGATGTGTAGCCCTATGTGTGGGCTACACGTATGCACGACCATGAGACGTGTCGTGTCTCGTGGTGTGTCCACGAGCTCGTGGAACGCGTGCACGACGCTGTGCATGCGGGTTTTTGTATCAGTTTACCCGATTGACTGTTTTGCGTGATTGGACACGCAAAACGGTGTCGTGGTGTCGTGTCAGTGACTTGGGACACTAGAGTACCTATGGGGTGTCAGTTACCAACCCTTGGTTGAGAGTCTTAGCTCGATTCAGTATGTGTATTTCGATTTACCCCATATCGAGTGCAACAGTGCACAGTTCCCAGTTTTGAGTTTATTTCCAGTTTTTGGAAATCGAATTTCAATTCGATTTTGTGTATGTTTAATGTATTAGACTAGTGTATTTCAGTGTGTAGATGTGAAGTATACATGTATTTGTGAGTGTGGGTCGATTTTGGGGAGATTTGGTTAGGTGTGTGTGTAGTTATATATGTATGTACATATGTATGTATATGTGTTATGTGTGTGTGTGTTGGGGGACTGGGTTGTTCCAGAAATCTGGGAACAAATTCCCCTTCCCTGTCCAGTGTTCACCCCCCTCTCTTACTGTCCCACTCTTTCACAGCCTCTCTCTCTTATTTCCTTTCCCTCTATATATATGTAATATATATAGTTATATACATGTATTATATATATATATATATATATATATATATATATATATATATATATATATATATATATATATGTATATTTGTATTAGGTCTCCTTAGGTCAAATATAATGTATTATAAGTATATGGGTTGTATTATATATGTTATGCATATATGGATATTGGGTGATGGTTAGATAGTGTATATCTATATGTATAGATATATATATATGTGACTTTTAGTTATAGGTTATATGAAAACCTAGACTATGGCCTATGGCCAAGGTTATTGGCCTATGGTTGGGGCTAGCCCTAATGACCCAAAACCCATTGTTGACCCTTGTTGACTGAAAGTTGACCAAAGTCAACTTTAGGTCAAAGATGACCTAGTTCACCTAGAAATGACTAGGAATGACCTAAAACAACTAGTTTGACTAGTTTGACTAAAACCCTAATTAGTTTGACTAGTATTGACTCAACCTTGACTAGTTTGACTCCAGAGTTGACCAGGAGTTGACTTTTGACCAGATTGACCTAGAATCATGTAGTTTGCATAGTAGACTTCATATTTACTATTTAGAACACATTGTGACTTGTGTTGCTCTGATCAGGAGCCAGACACCTCTCTTCAGATAGCATACTCTCTATAGACATTCATTCAGCAAGCGAGTACATTCTCTGACCGTTTCATACTTGTTCAGGCTTTACTTCTCGCTCTAGATTACTTTACTTGTTGCTGTCACATTTGTAACACGGATTGGTACTATATGGATCTTTACATGAGATGTTATCCCTCTCGGGAGCATAGGGTACTTCATGTTATGTGTGTTTCACTATCATCATGTACACCTATGCTTCCATCATTCATGTGCACTCATGTGATCATGTACTCTCATGATTCACTGAGCTCTCATGTATACTATCATGTGCACCCTTTCATGGGCCCCATGTGATATCATGTATAAATAATGTAACCTGTATAGATCCTTGTGTATTGATTGGGGAAACGGGGGAGTAGAAGTGGACATGTGAATAATTCTAAAGTAGTGTAATCATGTACAAACTCAGTAGTGTAATCATGTATAAATTCTAGCCATTCACATGCCTATCTTGTGCTCTACATCACTAGTCACTTATAGTTCTCTATATACAGTAGATATTTTATTACAGCTATCTCTTTTACAGCGTATATTTCCTTTCAGCAGTTCATGTATCTTACTCTATTGCCTGTATCGTATTTCCTAACCTGATATGCACTGCGTGAGATGTATTGTGCTCGTTCCCGTCCTGATTGGACCTATTGAAAATATTACAGAGGATGAGGACGAGGCATGGGTGACTACCTATTATGGAGCAGGACTAGATGACACTTGTATCGAGGACCCTCAGCAGGTTCCACCTGCAGCTGAGGAGGATGTTCCAGTAGTCTAGACCAGTTTAGTCTAGGCAGTCTTTTCTATATCATTTTGTCTCACATTCTGAGTTGTATTTTGAGATGTGGAGATGTATAGACTCTTAGACTTATTGTATTATGAGTTGACATTCTGGATGTTATGTATCTTAGACACTTAGTCTTATTTCATCTATGCTATGGTTCTCCTTGCGTTACTATCTATCTGTTCTTCATTCTTCTACCTTAGATGTGATTGAGACTATATGTTGTGATGTTACCTCCATTCGGAGAGTATGAACTGTACAGGTACCTTTATACTGTTAGATGATTTACCTAGGACAGCGTTCTACCGCCGACACTGCGGCGTAGGCTGGACGTACCCACTTCTCGTGCCCTTACTCTAGGGTGCGGGTCGTGACACATTTTTAGTGGTGGCCCATGCAGGTCCAGTTTATGTGGTGGTATTCGAACTAGAGTATCGCCACAGCCTGCAGTAGGAAATAGGATGTAGTTGAGGTACTCAATCACATTAGGAAAAACTCTTATCTAAATTCCTGCTATCTAAATTCTTGCTGATATTGTCTTTCTTTTGAAATAAACTGTCTCCTTTGACTATATCATTTCTTCTCCGTATTGATTTTCTTGTTGATCTGTCTTCAGGATGGTGGAGACACGATCGCAGCATCTCGGTCCAGGTGACACCACTGAGAGGTCTGCCACTTCTCGTCCAACTCACCAGGACCCGGGGACTGCAGCTCCCCTTACTCCAGCTCATGTGGGAGCTTCTGCCACGTTTGGGGGTGCACCTCTACTTATTCGGGGGACCATCCCAGCTATCCCAGACATGCCTCCCCCGCAGTTTCGTCAGCCTCAGTTTCAGCAGCACCAGCAGCACCAGCAGTACCAGCAGCAGATGCCATCTGGATTTGTGGATGCTGCACAGATGTTTACATATTTCCAGCAGTTCCTAGAGTCGCAGCAGACCCTGCAGCAGCGTCAGACGACGGCATTTACCAGAGGCATTGATGATGTCCATCAGCTGGCTACAGCGACGATAGAGAGGTTGGCAGCCCAGCCGCAGGGAGGAGCAGGACCGCCGCGACAGCAGAGGATTCCTGGCATCCAGGAGTTCAAGAAGATGAACCCCAGGGACTTCTTGGGTACTGAGGGGATTCTTTTTGTGGATGACAAGATAGAGCACATCGAGGAGATCTTCCGATTGGCGGAGATACCAGCCGGACTCCAGGTGGAGGCAGCAGCTAGCCAGATGTGGGATCTTGCCCGTACCTGGTATCAGACGGATCCGAGAGTAGGTACTCCAGGGCAGACATGGGGAGCTTTCAAGGAGCTCTTCAAGGGGAAGTTTTTCCCAGATCAGGCAGTCGGTGCTTTGGAGACACAGTTCGAGAACCTGGTTCAGGGGAACCAAACTGTAGAGGAGTACGCCGGTCAGTTTTGCCGGTTGAGCAGATTCGTGGAGGGCCTTAGCGAGGCAGCGAAGGCGAGGAGGTTCAGGAAAGGCTTGGTCAAGGAAGTCAAGTCCTTGACCAAGAGTGAGAGGAGTGCCACCTTTGAAGATATTCTAGCAGGAGCGATGGCAGCTGAGGATGATCTTGAGCTGAAGCTCAAGAGGGGCCGCGACACCCAGGGAGCTGGCAGCAGTGGAGGACAGGCCAAGAGGCCTCATTTTCAGCACCAGCAGCAGAGGCCATTCCAGCAGCAGAGGCCGTTCCAGCAGGTGCAGCAGCCGAGGCACCAGCAGCAGGCACCCAGGCAGCAGGTCGTCACTTGCACTTTCTGCAAGAAGCAGGGTCATGGATGGAATGACTGCAGAAAGAGGCTTGGCAGGTATCTATTATGTGGTGCTGGAGACCACCAGCTGAGAGAGTGTCCCATGTCTTCGGGACGACCAGTTCAGGGAGGCGGAGCTAAGGCTCCGGCAGGGCAGCAGAAGGGACCTTTGCCGACTCAGCAGCAGAGGTTCACCCAGCATCAGGCCAGGAGTGGACAGCAGGGGCGAGCCTATGCCATGGCAGCAGAGGATGCCGAGGTTACTGGAGAGCTGATAGCAGGTTCTATTCTTCTCGATTCTATTCCAGCTTATGCTTTGTTCGATTCTGGGGCTTCCCATAGCTTTGTATCAGTATCTTTTGCGATTCGACATCATGTTATATCTGAATCGTTGCCTAGGACTTGCAAGATTACGACTGGGGGTGGCATTATCCTCATTCGTGATATTTGTAAGGGACGGAGAGTAGTTATGGGAGGCCGAGAGTTGGATGTGAGTTTACTCGTAATGCCACTACCGAACTACGATATTGTACTCGGTATGGATTGGTTGAGCATGCACCATGCCAGCATAGATTGCCGCGGGGGTAGAGTTCTGTTCAGAGTGCCAGGAGAGCCAGAGTTTGTATATTCCAGACGGCAGGCAGAGCAGACTTGCAGAGTTTTCTGTGGAGCTTCAGTCGAGGAGCAGCCAGCTCCACATCCATTGATTGTTGAGTTCATGGACGTGTTTCCAGAGGAATTGCCTGGGCTTCCACCAGATAGAGACGTTGAGTTCTCGATAGACTTGGTTCCAGGTGCGAAACCCATTTCACAGCACGTCTATCGGGTGAACAACAGCGAGCTGATGGAATTGAAGAAGCAGGTGGATGAGTTACAGGACAAAGGCTTCATCCGCTCTAGTTCTTCACCTTGGGGTGCACCGGTACTCTTTGTATCGAAGAAGGATGGGTCGGTACGTATGTGTATCGACTACAGGGCACTCAATAGTCTGACGATCAAGAACAGATATCCACTGCCGCGGATCGACGATCTCTTCGATCAGTTGAGCGGAGCTCGGGTATTCTCGAAGATTGATCTGAGGTCAGGCTACCATCAGGTAAAGGTGAAGAGGGAGGACATCCCGAAGACGGCGTTCAGGACGCGGTACGGCCAGTTCGAGTTTATGGTGATGCCGTTTGGGTTGACGAATGCTCCGGCGGTGTTCATGAACTTGATGAACAAGGTGTTCCACCAGTACTTAGATAAGTTCATGGGGGTGTTCATCGACGACATCCTGGTGTACTCGATGACCGAGGAGGAGCACGAGGAGCACTTGAGAGTGGTCCTGGAGACTCTCAGACAGGAGCAGCTTTACGGCAAGCTCTCGAAGTGCGAGTTCTTCCTCGACAGAGTTGACTTCCTGGGTCATGTAGTGACTGGAGATGGGATCTCAGTCGACCCGAGGAAGATATCAGCAGTTGAGGCTTGGGCAGCGCCGACGTCAGTGGCAGAGATCAGGAGCTTCCTAGGATTGGCAGGCTACTACAGGAGGTTCGTCCAGGATTTCTCCCGGGTTGCAGAGCCGTTGTCTAGGCTGACCCGGAAGGACGCAGAGTTTCTCTGGTCAGAGGAGTGTCAGGCCGCTTTCGATGAGTTGAAGAAGCGGTTGACGACAGCCCCGATTCTGACATTGCCAGCAGGATCAGGCGGGTTCACTATCTACAGTGACGCCTCGGGGAAGGATTTGGGTTGTGTCTTGTAGCAGCATGGGAAGGTGATTGCCTATGCTTCCAGGCAGTTACGGCCCATGAGAAGAACTACCCTACCCATGATTTAGAGTTGGCGGCAGTTATCTTTGCTCTGAAGCTGTGGAAACACTATTTGTACGGAAAGCGCGTGGAGATATTTACAGACCACAAGAGCTTGAAGTACGTGTTTACGCAGAAGGAGCTGAACATGAGGCAGCGCAGGTGGCTGGAGCTGATGAAGGACTTTGATATCCTTCTGCAGTATCACCCGGGGAAGGCCAACGTAGTGGCCGATGCTTTGAGCAGATATCCGACAGTTATGTGCTTGACGATGGATCGTCACTTGTTAGCGGACTTAGAGAGCCTTGGGATCGAGGTGATTGTGCCGGGAGTGCAGATGCAGATGTTGGGCCTCCAGATTCAGTCGGACTTGATTGATAGGATCAAGTCGGCTCAGTTCGATGATGTTTCTCTACGAAGCATCAGGGAGCAGGTCAGCCAGGGATTTGCGGACGATGAGTTCACTCTTGCAGCAGATGGCGCATTGAGGCACGGTTCCAGACTGTGTGTGCCCCGTGGAGACTTTCGGGAGCAGGTTATGCAGGAGGCCCACCGTTCTCAGTACTCGATACATCCAGGAGCCAACAAGATGTATAGGGATCTGAGAGAGGATGTATGGTGGAGTGGGATGAAGCGCGAGGTAGCACACTTCGTAGCCAGGTGTTTGATCTGCCAGCAGGTCAAGGCAGAGAGGCAGAGGCCAGGAGGACTGTTGCAGCCATTACCCATTCCGAAGTAGAAGTGGGAGCATATCACGATGGACTTTGTTTCGGGATTACCGCGTACTCCAGGAGGGAAGGATGCGATTTGGGTCATCGTCGACAGGTTGACCAAATCGGCCCACTTTTTGCCATTCAAAGTGGGTTTGTCTACCGAAAAGCTATCAGAGATGTATATGAGGCAGATAGTCAGACTTCATGGAGTTCCAGTGAGCATTGTATCGGACCGGGACAGCCGTTTCACTTCACATTTCTGGAGGAGCTTGCATATTAGCTTGGGCACTCAGCTCAAGTTTAGTACTGCATACCACCCGCAGACAGACGGACAGTCAGAGCGGACCATTCAGACACTGGAGAACATGTTGCGGACTTGTGTCCTGGACTTTGGAGGATCTTGGAAGAGTCACCTGCACTTAGTAGAGTTTGCATATAACAACAGCTTTCAGGCCAGCATCGAGATGTCCCCTTTCGAGGCACTGTACGGGCGTAGATGTCGTACACCCTTGTCTTGGGATGATGTAGGGGAGCGAGTTTTATTGGGGCCTGAGATGGTTGTAGATGCAGCAGAGAAGGTGAAGCTTATCAGAGATCGGCTTCGCGTGGCGTAGGACAGACATCGGCATTGGGCCGATAGCCACCGCAGACCTTTGGAGTTTGAGGTACAGTTTAGAGATAGGATTAGAATTAGGTTGTCTTGTTGTGTTTTGTTAATCATGTTTGTTTATCATAATTAATTTGAGACCTTGTTTGTGATTAGGTCGGAGACCAGGTATTCCTGAGGATATCTCCGACACGTAGCACGATACGTTTTGGTGGAGGTGGGAAGCTTAGCCCGCGTTTCATCGGCCCTTTCGTTATCAGTGGGAGAGTCGGTGACGTGTCTTACAGGCTAGACTTACCACCAGCATTGGTTGGAGTCCACAACGTATTTCACGTGTCGCAGTTGAGACGGTATGTGGCAGATCCTAGCCATGTACTTGATCATTCCGAGATCGAGGTTGGTCCTACACTTCGTTATCCAGAGCAGCCTGTTGAGATTCTGGATCGACGGGAGAAGGCATTGAGGAACCAGACGATACCATTGGTTCATGTCGCATGGAGGCATCATTCTCCAGGAGAGAGCACCTGGGAACGGGAGGATGAGATGCGCGAGCGATACCCTTATCTATTTGTACTTTGAGGTATGATTTCTATCCTTCTCTTTAGTTTCAGTTTCGTCTTTTAATTTCGAGGACGAAATTATTGTTAGGAGGGTAGACTTGTAACACCCTATTTTCTGAAATTAGGGATTATTAAAAAATATTATTTTTATTATTAAATAATGGTGATTAGGGCATGATATGGTTTATAGTGTTTATTAGTGTGATTTAACCATCTTCTAAGTCATGCTAAGTCATGACTTATGACTTCGTAATTTTGGTTAGTATAACTTAGTGCAAACCCTAGTTTTCTCTAACCTAGAAGTTGCCATGACCATGAGAGCTTAGCCATAGGCTTAGAACATCAAATTATGGGTTTTTGACCAAAAGGGTATTTTGGTAATTTTCTAGACTTAATTTGTGATTATGTGATTTTTAATATTATTTAATTCTTGGTAGGTCTCATGATTAGTCACTAACCTATCCTACCCTAAACTAGAGGTTAGCCACTAACCTAGAAGCTTAGGGATGAGATTTGGTCATGGGGTTAAAGTAAGTTAAATATCTAATTTAACTTTATTGATATTTTGCTTGAAACATGCATAATATCACAACCCCTTTACCAAAGGTCCATGACTTAACCTAGAAGGAAGCCAAGGACACCCCCCCATGCTTGGCCGGCCAAGGGCACCCCCCTTGGCAGCCCACCCTTGATAAATACCCCTTGGTTTAATTCATGAACAAAATTACATGAATTTTATTCCACAAAATTCCCTTTTCCTTCAACCCTTGATAACTTGATCATTTTTGATCCAAATTGACTCTAGTCTCTTGTATTGGAACCCTACAACATCTAGGGTGCTAAGGGAAGCAAGAAATCTAGAATTTGGGAGCTTGGGCATCATCGAGTTGGAGATCACACAACCCACTTTTCATTGATTTCCTTGGAATTTCACCAATAGGTAAATTTCCACAAACTTAGTCAAATTCTTGTTTTTCTTTCATAAATGCATTCATATAGGGATAACAATACTGTGGGTAAAGTTTGGTGGGATTTTGATGTGTTTTGGTGTCCGTATCGGACACGTATCGTAGGGCTAAAATCCTTGTTTAGTGAAATGCCACAATGGATTCGATATGGTCGATTTATGAAACAAATTATACAAACTAGAAGCCCTAGACTTGCTGATCACTAATCAACTGGACTGAGCACATTTTAGTGCTGTGTCCGTGTCCAAATTGGACACGAACCGACCGCACGAGCCAATCGTGCATGTCCTGCTACCCGACCCTTCGTGCGCACACCACAGGCCACTAGGACACGAAATATTTGACACAGACAAGGGGGCAATGTCTGCGAACATGCCCCTAAAGTCTCGTGTCGCGTCGTGTCGTGTCGAGTGAGAAAACTCACTCGCACTGGACACGCGCTGTCAGCGCACGCGCGCGCGCGCACAACTTTGAGTGTGTCGTGTCGCATGGACACGACACTAGAGTGTCTCGTAGTGACACGGGCATGAAGCCCTATACATGGCGTACACGTAGACACGAGCACGTGGTGCTTCGTGTCCTGTGTCACGTGTACGACACGTGTAACCGCGTGCACGACGCAGTCGTAACACGCATGTATCAGTCGTGTTTTCACGACTGATACGGTGTTTGTTCTGTGTCCACGCGTGTCGTGGACACGTGTCAGGCTGTGGGATGTATAGCACTATGTGTGGGCTACACGTATGCACGACCACGAGACGTGTCGTGTCTCGTGGTGTGTCCACGAGCTCGTGGAACGCGTGCACGACGCTGTGCACGCGGGTTTTCGTATCAGTTTACCCGATTGACTGTTTTGCGTGATTGGACACGCAAAACGGTATCGTGGTGTCATGTCAGTGACTTGGGACACTAGAGTACCTATGGGGTGTCAGTTACCAACCCTTGGTTGAGAGTCTTAGCTCGATTCAGTATGTGTATTTCGATTTACCCCATATCGAGTGCAACAGTGCACAGTTCCCAGTTTTGAGTTTATTTCCAGTTTTTGGAAATCGAATTTCAATTCGATTTTGTGTATGTTTAATGTATTAGACTAGTGTATTTCAGTGTGTAGATGTGAAGTATACATGTATTTGTGAGTGTGGGTCGATTTCGGGGAGATTTGGTTAGGTGTGTGTGTAGTTATATATGTATGTACATATGTATGTATATGTGTTATGTGTGTGTGTGTTGGGGGACTGGGTTGTTCCAGAAATCTGGGAACAAATTCCCCTTCCCTGTCCAGTGTTCACCCCCCCTCTCTCACTGTCCCACTCTTTCACAGCCTCTCTCTCTCATTTCCTTTCCCTCTATATATATGTAATATATATAGTTATATACATGTATTGTATATATATATATATATATATATATATATATATATATATATATATATATATATATATATATATATATATAAATGATATATATGTATATTTGTATTAGGTCTCCTTAGGTCAAATATAATGTATTATAAGTATATGGGTTGTATTATATATGTTATGCATATATGGATATTGGGTGATGGTTAGATAGTGTATATCTATATGTATAGATATATATATATATGTGACTTTTAGTTATAGGTTATATGAAAACCTAGACTATGGCCTATGGCCAAGGTTATTGGCCTATGGTTGGGGCTAGCCCTAATGACCCAAAACCCATTGTTGACCCTTGTTGACTGAAAGTTGACCAAAGTCAACTTTAGGTCAAAGATGACCTAGTTCACCTAGAAATGACTAGGAATGACCTAAAACAACTAGTTTGACTAGTTTGACTAAAACCCTAATTAGTTTGACTAGTATTGACTCAACCTTGACTAGTTTGACTCTAAAGTTGACCAGGAGTTGACTTTTGACCAGATTGACCTAGAATCATGTAGTTTGTATAGTAGACTTCATATTTACTATTTAGAACACATTGTGACTTGTGTTGCTCTGATCAGGAGCCAGACACCTCTCCTCAGACAGCATACTCTCTATAGACATTCATTCAGCAGGCGAGTACATTCTCTGACCGTTTCATACTTGTTCAGGCTTTACTTCTCGCTCTAGATTACTTTACTTGTTGCTGTCACATTTGTAACACGGATTGGTACTATATGGATCTTTACATGAGATGTTATCCCTCTCGGGAGCATCGGGTACTTCATGTTATGTGTGTTTTACTATCATCATGTACACCTATGCTTCCATCATTCATGTGCACTCATGTGATCATGTACTCTCATGATTCACTGAGCTCTCATGTATACTATCATGTGCACCCTTTCATGGGCCCCATGTGATATCATGTATAAATAATATAACCTGTATAGATCCTTGTGTATTGATTGGGGAAACGGGGGAGTAGAAGTGGACATGTAAATAATTCCAAAGTAGTATAATCATGTACAAACTCAGTAGTGTAATCATGTATAAATTCTAGCCATTCACATGCCTATCTTGTGCTCTACATCACTAGTCACTTATAGTTCTCTATATACAGTAGATATTTCATTACAGCTATCTCTTTTACAGCATATATTTCCTTTCAGCAGTTCATGTATCTTACTCTATTGCCTGTATCATATTTCTTAACCTGATATACACTGCGTGAGATGTATTGTGCTCGTTCTCGTCCTGATTGGACCTGTTGAAAATATTACAGAGGATGAGGACGAGGCATGGGTAACTACCTATTATGGAGCAGGACTAGATGACACTTGTATCGAGGACCCTCAGCAGGTTCCACCTGCAGCTGAGGAGGATGTTCCAGTAGTCTAGACCAGTTTAGTCTAGGCAGTCTTTTCTATATCATTTTGTCTCACATTCTGAGTTGTATTTTGAGATGTGGAGATGTATAGACTCTTAGACTTATTGTATTATGAGTTGACATTCTGGATGTTATGTATCTTAGATACTTAGTCTTATTTCATCTATGCTATGGTTCTCCTTGAGTTACTATCTATCTGTTCTTCATTCTTCTACCTTAGATGTGATTGAGACTATATGTTGTGATGTTACCTCCATTCGGAGAGTATGAACTGTACAGGTACCTTTATACTGTTAGATGATTTACCTAGGACAGCGTTCTACCGCCGACACTGCGGCGTAGGCTGGACGTACCCACTTCTCGTGCCTTACTCTAGGGTGCGGGTAGTGACAATGGGAAACTAAAAGAAATCAATAAAACTTCGGAAGACGTAGAGATTGAATATTTTTGAGAAAGATATTTAATCATGATGACCGAGCATTGACCGGCGCAACCTGACTTAGTCAAAACTTTTATAAATTCAAAGTATTCCAAAACTTTGCAATATTTTTTTAAGTTTTAAAAACTTTGAAGGGGGTCTCGTAGAGCCTAAAAATCAAGTTACGCCTTGAATATACTGATCAGTGATCAAGTTACGCCCCAAAGAATCAAGTTGCGCCACTGATATGAAGCTTGGAGAACAGACTGCGCCACCGATCAGATTGCGTTCAATATCAGACTGCGCCCAATCTAGTTGTGCCAAAATCTACGTGGCATCTGACACTTAAAGGTCATCATTACCTGACCATACTGATGACTGACACAACAGTGAACGAGAAAAATCTCTTCGAATCCCGTGAATTGTGCCGTTCAAGAAAAAAATGGTGGATAGCTGTCTTGTATACTTCATGAGTTGCGCCCAGGCACAATCTAAACAAAATCCTTAGTTGCGCCTGGGCGCAACCTGAATGACTTTTACTCAGAAGCTGCTACGTGTAGGCGAAGCTCAAATCAAGCGCAGTTTGACTTGTTGACTGAAGCTCGCGTAACCTGATAAAATTGAGACAACTTATATTCTAAAGCCGGATGATGTGGCACACATGCCACTAATCTCTCAAGACGTGTCTACTATCCTGTATACGACCATGCGCATCTCAATCATATGATGCCACGCGTCTAAATACAGTTAGTATACGATTGACAACTGAATAAAAGTTGGCGCAACAGGAGGTTGGCACAATCTAATATGGCGCAATCCAGCCTCGCGCACATCAGAATAACTGCTAAACTAGTTATTTCCTGAACTCTATAAATAGAGTTTCCAATCATCATTGGACAGAGATCAAGAACTCTTGTAAAATTGCTGCTGCGTTCTCTAGAGGCTACAGTCTTCAAGTTCACATAGTCCAAGAGATAAAGTGATCGTCTCCTGATCAGATTCCTAAAGTTGTACTTCTCTAGAATTCATTGTACTTTGTACTCTTTTACAAGTTTGGAATAAAATAAATTTTTGCTTGTGCAAACAACTGGCTGTGTCTGTCCTCCGCTCTCCAGTATTTTGGTTCTCGGGCGTGACACGGTTTAAGTGTGGCCCATGCAGGTCTTGTAAAACAAGATGTGTGAGGGTTTTACCGAATAGATGTCTCAATCAGCATCCGTCCTTGATCTCTACTTGTGTCCTCTAACCTTGACCTGATCACCTGCTCATATCCTTGATCTATCTTGGTCCTTTATTAATGTTCCCTCTGTCATTTTCTTCAGTGGTATTGTTCCTGGTCCTACCGATCAGCGAGGTGGAGCACCTCCAGTGAACCAACAGCCACCTGGGGACCAAGCCCAACACTCTGGAGCGGCCTCCCGAGTCATACCTTCTGGGATCCAAAGCCCCCAGTTCAACCTGTCCAGTCTACAGAACCTGACAATGGAACCCTGGTAGGACTTATCAGGGAATTGCTTGCATCCCAAGATCGTCGGGGTGATGCTCAGCACCAGACAGTACAAGATGCCATGGGCCGAGTTGGTTATCAAGGGAATAGCGCGGCCAACAGCTTCAAGCACTTGAACCCTCCTTTCTTTGATGGCAGTGAAGATGCTATCGCTGCTGATGCGTGGCTTCAGGACATAAAAATTATCCTGGAGGCAGCCAGGATTCTTGAGGGAGTGAAGGTGGCCGTGGTGCGCCTTCAGTTATTAGACTTAGCCCGTACTTGGTGGGCGATGTTAGCAGTTGGATTAGCGACGCCTATTTTATGGACGATATTCAGCGACAAGTTCCAGAAGAAGTATTTTGATGCTGTAGCTCGGTATGATCTGCAGACAAAATTTACTAATCTTAGGCAGATGGGAAAAATGGTCGACGATTATGCGGCCGAGTTTTCAAGACTAAGTTGGTTTGCTCCCATATTGGTGGCGACCGAATTGGACCGAGTCCAGCGGTTTCAGCAGGGGCTCCACCTAGAAATTATTTTAGCTGTGGAGCAGTTTGAGTACCAGAAGTTTGATGCCGTCTTGCGAGCAGCGAAGAGGCATGAGTATACGTCGCAGAGGATCGTGGACCGAACCATAAGTAGGAAGAGGTCCCATGGGCAGATAAGTTTTTCCTCGGCACCAGCCCCGGCAGCTAGGGCTTTGACTATTGGAGTTCCTAGGAGGGCGAATTCAATTTTTTTTGGTTCAGCACTCAACATCGACGTACCCTCAGCAACAAAAGAAGAAGAAATCTTCCGCAATGGGCTGCACTCATTGTGGAAAGCCAGGGCACGTAGTATCTGAGTGTCGCAGAGCACAGGGATTATGCTTGGCTTGTGGGGAACCGTATCATAAGATTGGGTCTTGCCCGCATAGAGCCAGTTCATCATCATCGAACCTAACCAGTCCATCGGTTAGGGGTCCAGCACCAGTGCAGCAGCAGTACCAGCCTCCGAGGCTATTACCGCCTCAGGCTCAACAGTTTGCCCAAGCTCAGAATCAGAACAGACAGAGAGGTTTCCAGCAGAGGGGACCAGCACCATGAGGACAAGGTCAGGCTATGGCTCTGACGGTAGCAGAAGAATTGGCATCAGGTGAGGTGGTGGCAGGTACCATTCTCGTTAACTCTTTTCCAACATCAGTATTATTTGATTCGGGTACATCGTATTCATTTATGTCTGCACGATTCGCTGCACGAATAGGACTGGAGCCCGAGTCATTATCAGTAAGGCTCAATATACTTACTGGTAATGGTCTTGTGGGAGTAGATAGAGTATTTTCCTCGTGTTAAATCGTAGTTAGCGGTAAAGAGTTTTTCGCTAGATTGATAGAATTTTCGATGGCCGACTATGATGTAGTCCTAGGAATGGATTGGTTGAAGGATCAGTATGCAAGAATAGACTGCTATCTCGATAGGATTATTTTTGGTATTCCAGGTGAACCAGAGTTTTTATTTTCCAGAGGAGAAGTAGAACATTCTTCCCCAGTATTGCATATGGCAGTAGCAGCAGCAGTTCAGTTTTTCAGAGTAGTAGAAGAGTTTTCTGATGTATTTCCCAAAGAGCTTCCAGGCATGCCCCCAGAGAGAGAAATAGAGTTCACCATCGATTTGCTTCCAGGGATGGCACCAGTGTCAGAGAGAGTCTAGAGAATGGCACCATCAGAGTTGGAGATCTTGTACAAGATAATTGAAAAACTCAGAACAAAGGGATTCATTCGTGCTAGTGGATCGCCTTGGGGAGCCCCAATGCTTCTTGTAAAAAAGAAGGATGGTACGTCAAGATTATGTGTTGATTATCGTACATTGAACTCTGTAACAATCAAGAACATGTATCCTCTACCAAGGATAGATGATCTGTTCGATCAACTCAGTAGAGCTGTTGTATTTTCGAAGATTGACTTGCGATCAGGATACCATCAGATCAGAGTCAGAGAGCAAGATATCCCGAAGACAGCGTTCATATCAAGATATGGACATTGGGAGTTCCTTGTTATGCCATTTGGAGCGACCAATGCACCAGCCGTATTCATGGACCTCATGATTCGTATCTTCGTGCCCTATCTGGACCAGTTCGTAGTAGTATTTATAGACGACATCTTGGTCTATAGTAAGAGTGAAGCGGAGCATGAGCAGCATCTCCGTCTAGTCCTTCAGATTCTCAGAGAGCATCAGTTGTATACGAAGTTTAGTAAATGAGAGTTCTGGCTTGATCGTATTTCGTACCTAGGACATATTATCACCAGAGGTGGGGTGGAAGTTGACCCCCAGAAGATATTAGCTATAGAGACATGGCCAGTTCTCAGCACCATCGCAGAAGTTCGAAGTTTTCTAGGATTGGCCGGCTATTACCGGAGGTTCGTATCAGATTTTGCTCGGATTTCAGCACCCATGACTCAATTGACCTGCAAGGATGTGCAGTTTGCTTGGACAGCAGAGTGTCAGAATTCATTCGAGAAGTTGAAGCGAAGATTGATGACGGCTCCTATTCTCACGCTTCCAGATGGAACTGGAGGATTTTTCGTTTATTGTGACGCTTCCGGCAGAGGATTGGGATGCGTCTTGATGCAACATGGTAAGGTAGTAGCTTATGCGACACGTCAGCTTCGTGATCATGAGAGAAATTACCCAACCCATGACTTAGAATTAGCAGCTGTAGTTTTTGTACTTAAGTTGTAGAGGCATTACTTGTATGGAGATCGGGTGGAGATTTTCACCGACCACAAGAGCCTTAAGTATGTGTTTACTCAGAAGGATCTCAACATGCGTCAGAGGAGATTGCTAGAGCTACTTGTGGATTACGACATCAACCTGCAGTATCATCCTAGGAAGGCCAACGTTGTTGCAGATGCATTAACCAGAAGAGCCATAGTTTATTTTCTAACAACACAGCCAGAGTTGTTAACGGATCTTCAGAAGATGGGTATTGAAGTTGTTCTTCCCACCAATGGGGCATTGATAGCCAGCATGCAAGTTCAGTCCAGTATAGTTGAGAGGATTAAGATGGCTCAGTCAGCAGATTCTAAGCTTCAGCGGTTTAGAGCAGAGTGTGAAGCAGGACGAAGACCAGAGTTTTGCATTCACGAAGATGGTATACTCTGACATAGAAGGCATCTTTGTGTACCTAGTGGTGATATCAGATAGAAGATCATGGCAAAAGCTCATAGTTCATAGTATTCAATTCATCCTGGCGGTAAGAAGATGTATCGTGATATTCGCCAGCATTTCTGGTGGAATGGCATGAAGAGGGAGATATCTCAGTTTTTCTCTCGTTGTTTAGTTTGCCAACAAGTTAAAGCTGAATATCAGAGGACAGTTGGACTTCTTCAACCTTTACCGACCCCAGAATAGAAATAGAAGCATATTATCATAGATTTTGTAACTGGGTTACCTAAATCTCCAGGTGGAAGAGATGCTATCTGGGTTATAGTTGATCGTCTCACGAAGGTAGCTCATTTTCTCCCCTTCAGAATTGGTCAGTCGACGGATCAGCTTACAGAGATGTACCTCAGGCAGATTGTCAGATTGTATGGGGTACCTGTTAGTATCATATCAGACAGAGATTCAAGATTTATATCGCACTTTTGGCGGAGTCTTCAAGAGAGCTTGGGGACTCGTCTCAAGTTCAGTTCAGCTTATCATCCACAGACAGATGGTCAGTCAGAACGCACGATACAGACTCTTGAAGATATGTTGCGATCTTGTACGCTCGACTTCGGTGGTTTATGAGAAGATCACCTGCATCTCGTGGAGTTCTCTTATAATAACAGTTTCCAGGCCAGTATCCAGATGGCACCCTTTGAAGCACTGTATGGCAGGAAGTACAGATCTCCTTTAGCCTGGGATGATATAGGCGAAAGGCAGATGCTTGGTCCAGAGATGATTATGCAAACAACTGAGGTGGTAAGACAAGTCAGAGATTATCTTCGAGTTGTCCAAGATCGCCAGCGCTATTGGGCCGATTCTCATCGGCGATCCCTTGAGTTTTCAGTCGGCGATAATGTATTCCTTAGGATCTCGCCTACCCGTGGCGTCATTCGTTTTGGCGTACGGGAAAAGCTTAGTCCTAGGTATATAGGGCCGTTCGATATTCTTGAGCGAGTAGGTAATGTGTCCTATCATCTCGCTCTTCCACCGTCGTTACGTGAGGTACATGACGTGTTTCATGTATCCTAATTACGACGGTACATCCCAGATCCGAGCCATGTCCTTGATCATTCGGAATTGGTTGTTGGTACCAACCTTTCGTATGAGGAAAGGCCCGTATCCATATTGGACCGAAGAGAGAAGGTACTCAAGAATAAGACTATTAGTTTAGTCTGTGTCGCTTGGGGTCACCACTCTTTAGGTGAGTCAATGTGGGAGCGTGAGGATGATATCCGATCGCGATATCCACACCTATTTGACTCATAAGGTATAATGTCTCTCTTATGCCTTATGCTTTTACTTCCTTGCTTGCATGAATGATTGCTTGATTGACTGCTAGTCGCAGATTGCCTGTGTTAGATTATCTTGCCCTGATATCTTTAGCCTCTTGATTAAATTCCGAGGACGAAATTCTTTTAAGGTGGGTAGAGTTGTCACCTTCATTTTTCGTTATACGTATTTTTAGTATACGTGTACGGGATTCTGACCCATACCATGACTTGTCATTTGCTAGCTAATCTTGGTTTAATCTTGTTTAGATTCATTATGGCATGTATTGGCTTGGTTTGGTTTATTTTGGTTTAACTTGGTTAGACCCTCCTTAGTTTATCATGATAAACCATCCTTTATAACTCACCAACCCTTTCTCTCTCTTCATTATTTCTTTTTCTTCTTTATTTACTCCTCTCCACCTACACCCAAGAGCCCTAGGCAAGTACAACTTGCTTCATGATGGATCTTAAGTTTTATTGTTCCATTCTCTTCTATACATGATTATAAGCCTCTTTAGAACTTGGAGTTTTTGATTTTTATGGATATATTCTTCTAGATCTACATTGTAACTTTGGGGTTTCAGGTGTTCATGGAGTTTTCTTGGTTTTGATCTACTAAAACTTGTTATTTTCGAAAACTAATAGTTCCATAAGAAAGAGCAGGAAATTTCGTATGAATTTGGTTTTTGATTCACCTCATTTCGAGTTAAAATGAAGTTTTTATGGCCAAAACAAGTTTTCTGCATTTTTCATGTCGGCTAAAGAATGTAGTGCTGACTGAATGTAAATTTTACGCTGGGAACCCTGTTCTTGCGTATTTTATGCAGGATTGTATCCTGAATGTAAATTTTACGCAGGGAACCCTGTTCTTACGTATTTTACGCAGAACTGTATCCTGAATGTAAATTTTACACAGGAAACCCTGTTCATGCGTATTTTACGCAGGATTGTATCCTGAATGTAAATTTTACGCAGGGAACCCTGTTCATGCATATTTTACACAGAATTGTATCATGGATGTAAATTTTACGCAGGGAACCATGTTCATGCGTATTTTACGCATGATTGAATTTTTGGCGTAAAAAGTGCGTATTTTACGCAGAATTCAATTTTTGGCGTAAAAAGTGCACAAAATGATTGTTTTTATCAAATTTAGCTATTTTCTAGCCAGAATTTCGAAAAAACTTTAAACATGAAAGTTTTAGATCTTTGTCTTGCCTTTCCGAATATCTTTGGAGCACCTCATTTAGAGTTCGTATGTGGAAGTTATGCCTATTTTTTTGAGATGTGTTGAACCTTGGATTTTGTGGAATACCATTGGATCTTGTGTTTTCATGCGTTGAGCTATGACCTTATATGAAGTAGACCATATGATAAATGACTCTCCAACTATGTGCATAACATAGGCTTCTTGTTACCAATGATAATAATTCATAAGAAAGTTATGTTCAGTTTTATGCCAACGATGTTATGTTCCGATTTTACGCTGGGCCAAACCTGCGTATCACGCGGAGTGTTGTGAGATATTTTTCGCGTAAACTCTTTTACAAGAATTCTTCTCCTATTGTCATGAGGGAGCTCTTGTGTTCTAATTTTACGCCTGAACATTTTTGCGTACTTTCGTAAATTTTGAGAATTGATGTGTTATGACAACTCCCATGCATGTTTCTCCTAGTTCTTATATATATGCTTGTGATCTCACATATGTCCTGTACTTGGCCTAACTTATGACGACCCCACTTGATAACTTGTTAAAATAGAGCATGATGGCCTTGAGCATGGTATGACTTGATAACATGAACATGAGGTGATCATCCTCGATAGTGGACTGTCGTGGTGCACTCTTGACAAGTAACAAGTAAAAATAACATGTACCAGCTTAATAGTGGCCCGAGGTGGTGCACTCCTGACATGTAATCTTGACAAGTAATATGTAACTCTCATCTTGACACCGTGGGTGATTTCTCTTGATTGTCTCTACACAAGTTATATGTCCCATCTTGTATCATGTCTAGGACATGAATACTTAATTTTCCATGGTCAGGGATTCATACTGAATAGTGTAGAAGCATGAAAAAGAAGAGAAAAATGATCCATGCGGCCAAGGAGCCGCATGCGGCTCAGGAGTCACATGCGGCTCATACACATAGGCAGCTCGAGTGGACTCCATGCGGCCAGCAGCGGGAAGCCACGTGTCTTTTTAGAACGGCTGTACCCAGCGTCATTCAAACGCAATTAATGCTCTGACGGCTAACAATTAATGCTCTGACGGCTGACAGCTGACAGCCCTGACGAAAAGTAGTCATGATGACTGACACAAGAGCAACATCTTCCTAGGGAACTGGAGAAAATCTTCACAACTTTGAGGCTAGTTTATGCGGCCAGTCTAGACGAGTTCATGCGGCCAGGGTAGAGAAACCTATGTGGATCAATCATGAAGGTCCCCCCATGCGGCTCGGCCATGAAGAAATCCATGCGGCTCGGCCATGAAGACTCTCATGCAGCTCGGCCATGAAGAACCCCATGCGGCTCGGTCATGAACATATTCATGCGGCTCGGTCATGACAACCTTCATGCGGTTCGAGTATAGAGACTATAAATGCGGCTCGGTCATAAAATCTTTCATGCGGCTCGGTCATGACGACCTTCATGCGGCCCAAATATGAACGCTCCTCATACGGCTCAACAATGATGACAGGACACGTGTCCTAAAGATAATCAAAGTTTAGGTCAGATCCTAATGATTTGGGACACGTGGCAAGAGAATGAATTAAATTGATTCATTTAGATTTGCGGATATCAGCAAATCATCATGATGGGGATTTATTGCAATCAACATTAATGACTGACATGATTTGGCATAATCCTCATTAATGGCCCAGATCCTTCACGCTCAAGATCAATGGCCTAGATTGACCAATCCACAGGCCGCCGCCATCTCCAAGAAGCAATTATTGCAAACCCTAATGATTTCCCCCACTATTATAAATAGCAGGGTGCCATTCCCTTGCAAAAAGAGATACACACACAGAGAGAGATACGCACATACAGAGAGACGCTCCCCCGATAATCAGAGAGAAAAATCCACAGAGATCAATCCAGAGAGAGAAGCCAGAAGAGCAATACGAGGAGAGCAAGAAGAGCATTTCTTCGTCAATGCCAAGCATCTCGTCACAGGAGCCAAGGCTACGTCCGATCGTCCAAGGAGTAAGGCAGAGCTGCCGTCGCTTTCCCGAGCCTCTATCGTCATCCCCCAGAATCAAAAATAAACAATTGTACTTAGATTGCTGTACCTAGGTTTTCGTCTCTAGGCTTTCTTTGTACAAGCAAGTTTGTAACGTGAAGTAAAAGTCCAGTCCTCCTATAAAACTGTTCTCCTCTTTTATATTTCATGGCAAACACGATGGCGACTCTGCTGGGGACAAACTTCTCCACGACTGAGGAGTTGGTGACGCAATCGAATGCAGCCAAGCTTGGCTCCTCGCAACAGAAGATGGGTGAATGGTTGACATCGTCCGGAGAGGTTAGAGATGAATCTCCTGATGTAAGCTAGCCTGCCTTGGAGGCCTCGGAGTTCGTGAAGATTTCTCGGTGGACCCATCTCCATGATTGCCTTTATTTTCTCGGGGGTCGATGTGAATGCCCTGAGAAGTGATGACGAAACCCAGGAATTTCCCGCTGGAGACACCCAAGAATGATTTTGTAGGGTTCATCTTTAAGTTGTGTGCTCGTATTAGGTCGAACACTGTCCTGAGATCTTGCAGATGATCTTCCTTCGAACGGCTTTTGACGGCAATGTTGTCGATGTAGAACTCCACTGTCTTGCGCAAGTGGTCTCTAAAGATGACGCTCATAGCTCTCTGGTAAGTGACGCCAGCATTCCTTAAACCGAAAGGTATAATGGTGTAGCAATATGTACCAATCGGTGTTCGGAATGATGTGTGCTTCTCGTTGTCAGGGAACATCTTGATCTGGTTGTACCCTGAGAAGCCATCCATGAAGGACATACGTTCGAAGCCGCAGGTGTTGTCGATCATGATATCTGTGATAGGGAGAGGGAATTCATCTTTAGGGCATGCCTCATTCAGATTCCGAAAGTCAATGCATATTCGGATCTTCCCGTTCTTCTTTAAGAACTGGTATGATGTTGGCTACCCAGTCTGGATGCTGCTCTTCGCGAATGAAGCCGCTGGCTATCAGTTTGTTGACCTCGGCTTCAATAGCATTCATGACATCGGGGCGAAACCGTCGTTGCTGTTGCTTGACAGGTTTTACATCCGGACGAATATTGAGTTTGTGGAGTGCGATCTTGGGGTCCTGGCATATCTTCATAGCTCCAGGCGAACACATCGATATACTCTTTGACGAGTTGGAGCAGCGACTCTCGCTCTTCATCTGTCAGACTCTGGCTGATGAAGATTGGTTTCGGGGAGGCTTCTTTACCAAGATTAACTTGTATGACCTCATCCTCAGTGGGAGGTTCTTTTTGCTCGAAACGCTTTTTCCATTGTTCATCTAGCTGTTGGGCCCACGGCTCTAGCTCGAAAATTTTTGAAATGTCTTCATCTTCTTCATAAGCGTCGGCGAATGTCATGTTGACTGACAGGACTTGTCTGAATACGTCTCCAATGCTGGTATCTGAGTCGGAAGTTGGTGATCCGGTCGAATGTGAATGCCAGTCGCATTCTTCATCTGAACTTTCAGGGGTTATCGTGGGTGTTACATACCCTAATCCACATCGAGTCTTGCTATAGTAGTCCCGTGGTTTGCCAGCCGGGACCGGGGGCTTCAAAGGTAGTCGTCATCCGGTACCGTAGTTCAAACTCGGTGTCGTTTCCAGGTCATACCCCTATTTCTGCATGAGATATTTAGATTGGGGGCTATAAAGATACAGAGATAGTCTCTCGTCATCCGATACAAGGTCGACTTCTTCTATGGTGAAGGGATGCGGATCGTCCTTCCGGTCGAAGATGATTGGATGGTCCCCTCCTTCGATTATTCGGTAAGCGTCTTCTGCTGGAGTACGCTGGATTGTGGTGTAGACATTTGTCACCTGTGTGTGTAGGTGAGTGCCTATACCGTGTTCCATAGCATACATTGTACAAAGCTTATTAAGCTCGAGGTAGTTCAAAGATAGCCCTTTATTGATGAAGTAAGGTATCTTTTCTAGGGGGATTACATCATCTGCGGAGGGAACATCAGTGTGGGCAGCCATATACTTGGCTAGCTCCGATTCCTCTTCGGCTACACCCTGTGTGAATGAAGACCGAGAGGACGACCTAGGGAGCTTGATCGTCAGCGGTTCAGCTGATGGTGTTGAGCGCGAAGTTGTTGGCAGACTAGCGACCCCGAGTTTGGTACTCGATGTGGGGCGAGGAGTGGCTGGTTCGCTAGAAGTGTCGGACCTCGCATCGGGGTGACGACCCTTCTTGGGAAGGCGTATCGTCAGTGGCTTGTCGGAGGGATTGAGCTTCTCCGTTTGGGGCTGGCCGACTCTCAGCAGTCTGATTGTTAGTGGCCTCGTTGTGGATCTTGGCACTTGGCCAGACCTTGGCAACCGGATTATCATCTGTTTTTTTTTGTGCCGAGAGGCTGATTGCGTCCTTACGCAGAGTGGCGGTAAGGGGTGCAGACCTGCCCGATTTGCGAGCTTGGAGGTGGATCGTCAGAGGCTCTTCTGATCCTGTGGCTGTCTCGGTACTAGCTTGTACATCTCCTTTACCAAGATGCTTCTTCGATTTTTCGTATAGACAGGAGTCTGAGTAGTAAGATTCGACCCCTTTGAAGGGATCGATATCAGCAAATTCCGTCCTCACAAAGCCGTATTTGTCGACATATTTGAAGCACTGGTGCAGCGTAGAAGGCACGATCATATAATCGTGTATCCACGGGCACCCCAAGAGGATGTTGTAAGAAGTGTCTTCATCGATGACATAGCAGGTGACTTCGGATTGGAGGTCGCCAATTTGACACTTCAGACGAATCTTCCCAATAGGGTAGCTCCTGCCCGAATTGAACCCGCTGATGGCAGTGCTTGTAGGCGTCAGGCGATGCATCGGGATGCGGAGATGATGTAGCAGACCCTTCGGGATAATGCTTATGGAAGAGCCAGGATCAATGTGTATCCGATCCACCTTTACGTCGCTGATGTATCCAGTATAGTATAGTGGGCGATCGTGCAGATTAGTTTTGATGAGCATGTCCTGCGGAGTGAAGACGATGTTTGGCATTGCGCCAGTGCAGGCACTATCGTGGAGATCCACAGATGAGTCCTCCCCGGTGAGGTTGGATTGAGCCAGATAGGCATCGACATTTTGGAGTGCTTCGCTCAATACAATACGAACGTCCTTGGAGTGCCTTAGGAGTTCGTACAGTGACAACTTGGCCGGTGTGTTAGCCAATTGCGCTAAGATGTCAAAGTTGTAGGGCCTCTCCAGCCCTTGGGCTGCCTCTTTTCGGAGGGATTTGTCGAAGCGAGTCCCCCTCGACATGAGTCGGTGAAGGAGAAGAAACGCCCCTTTCCCCCATATCGCAGCAGGCCGAGCCTTCCCCAAGAACATCCGCTGTAGGAAGTAAAGGGTCAGGACCTGTAGGGCCAAGACAACCATGAATCGATTTGACCTGGAGGATATGTTGATAGAGCAAATAAGCCCCCTCACTAGTCAATATTTGGCTTATCTTACCAGCGGAAGAGTGTGGAGGCTGAGGTTCGCCTACGGCCACCACAACCTCTCCACCAGCGGCCTCCGAGTCGAATGTAATAGACTCCTCCGCCCCGGTACCCTCGGGAGGGGATGCGACGAGATCGGCGTCGCCTTGCTGAAACTCAGCAATCTCGGGGACAGGCCCGAGGAAACCTTCGTCACCCCGGACCGAGGCCTCAGCAACTTGGGAGTCCTCAGCTGCCGCTGAGAGAGCCCCTGCAGAAAGGACCGTGGTACACATGTTACTAATCAAAGCAGCAAGGGCCGGATCAACTCCAGGAGCAGCAGACGGTTCAGGAGAGCCTGGTTCGTAAGACGCCTACAAAGAAAAAAACTGATTAGGTCATATCTCCAAGAAAAAAGAAAGCCACAACAAGGAGATAGCTCCAATATAGTCTTACCTCCGGAGCACCGTCAACATCCTCTTCCCTCTCGGTAATAAGCAACCTATGAGACCTAACGGCGGCTCTTTTCACAAAAAAGGTCGTTCTGCCGTCAGAAGACTCACGTCTGACTTGTTTGCGTAAGGGACCAGGCACAGCGTGAGGCTGCCCTTCCCTCACTACTTCCTCTTGTGTAGCAAGCGACGGATCCTCCGCCAATCCATCTGGTGTGGCAAGTGGTTGATCTGCTACTTCTTTACCCCCAAAAGAAAGAGAGTCTTCGCTATCATGATCATCATCCTCCTCAGCCGCCTCGGAAGATTCTGATTCACGGAGGGGAGTCTGGAGCGCTAGTTGCTTTCTAGCTTTAGCCCCCTTGGGCTTTTCCTCTAAACCGGTACCCACGATGCAACTGGTACTCGGATCGAAATTGACAGGAGGCTTGTTCGCCATAACATAGTACAAGGCAGCCACGTACAAAATTTCCCTCGGTGCCTTAGTATCAGGGACCGAGAAGCTGGCCCGGGTATGATAAACATCATAATAATTCCACGCCCTGACACCATCAAGAACGCTACCTTCAAAGCCCAAGCAAGGGCTGGGACAGTCAAAGAATAACTGGCTATAGCCAAATTGGCGGGAAAACCTACTAGGCAGGTAGGGCTCCAAGTACACATTATCGCGGTTAAGATAAACCAGATGCGCGGGGCGAATGTTGCGCAACCAGGTGAGCATCTTCGGAGACAGAAAGTGAGGACACTACTAAAATAACCCATTTTAGCGACGTCAGGAGACATCGCTAAATAAGGAAAATACGTCGCTAAAACCAATTTGCGACGTATTTAGCGACGAAAATCGGACGTCGCTTATAGGCAAGTCGCAGATGTCACTTTCGTCGACGAACGTTGCTATTCGCGACGCGAAGTTCATTGTCGCTAGACGTCACAAAATTAGCGACATATAGCGACGTATCACTACGTCGCCAACATTGCGACGTAAAGCGACCACTTGCGACGCTGTAAACTTTATATATAATGACATGGCATGGCAGCCACGTGGGCAACTTAGCGACGCCTACCGACAGATTTAGCGATGTACACCCTCAGTCCACGTCAGCATATTAGTGACGTCTAGCGACGTTATGTCGCTATTTAGCGACGTATAGCGACGTCTATGTTCCGTCGCAGTACGTCGCTATACGTCGCAGATATTATAAAAAAAAATTAAAAAAATATAATTAATATTTTTGTTATGCTGTGTGTCTGTGTTTACAGTGTGTGTGAAGTGCAGTGTTCGAACCATCGACAGTTTCACTTACTGTTCTATGTTTTATCTTGGATAGAAAGAGCAACAGTTCAGGGTGCACTTCTCAGAGCTTCCTCTTCACGTCCTTCACCTTCTCGGGAACCTTTACGACGTCCCGAGGAAAGTGAAGGACGTGAAAATGAACCTCTCAGAAGTGCACCCTGAACTGTTGCTATTTCTATCCAAGATAACACATACAATAGTAATCAAAACTGTCGATGGTTCCGAACACTGCATTTCACATTCACTGTAAACACAGACACACATCATAACAAAAATACACAATATTTTTTTTTAAATTTCGGCAGCACCTCCTTTGTATATCAGATCATCGCTTATAACCCAGCGTAGGTATATTTGTCATCCCCGTCGCAGATATCACAAAGTAAATATTACAATAAAAATATGAGGTAGTGCAAAGTAAATATCACAGACACACATCCTCACAAACATCCAATAGAGTCAAATAAAAATGGAAGATGATAAAAAGTCTCCCACCAAGTTTATAAACAACAGTGTATGAATAAACAATTTGCCCATAGGGACAATACATACAGTCATAAAAAAACTAATAAAATTACTGCGGACCCCTGCCACGCAACTGGGATAGAATGTAGTCATACTGCTCCTGGGTGAGCTGTACCGTAGGGGCAGTAGGAGGCAGTGCAATGTCTGGAGTCGGCGTCGGAGGCAGTACAGTGTCTGGAGTCGGCGCCGTCGATGGACCGGGAGGATGTATCTGCTCCAGCTCTCACAGTCGCTCACCATGTACAGCAAGGGTACTCACCACCCTCTCGGTATACTGAGCGAGTGAGGCAGACATGCTCCTCTGCGATCCCTCCAGCTCGACCTGTCTACGCTCTGTGCGCTGCGTAGACTCGGTGAGCGTCTGTAAGCTGGCAGCTGTAGCCTGATGCAGACTCATCAGCTCCTGTATACTGCTCTCGACCGCATCAAAATCGTCCGGTGACGATCGGAGGGTCGGATCGTCGCTCGACCGCATCAGAAATCTGCTGCTACAACTCGTGACGTAGCTCCCCGATCTGACGATGAACATCCTCAGCTCGTGACGACGCCTACGTAGCCGGAGACTGCGCACTGAAAGAGGGGGCCCGGGATGACTCCGAAGCCAAATACGCGTCGTAGGATCCCGTACCGTAGTACGTACCATTCTGAAGACCGCCAACGACGGTCATCCAGAGCTCGTCTGGCGATGGATCTGTAGGCGGCTGGGAGAAAGTACCAGCCCCTCCCTCTGCTTGCGCACTAGCAGCAGCAGCAGCAGCCGCCTCCTTCTGTAGCCGAATAAACTCGGCCTAGAACATGTTTGCTAACGTGTAAGTGTTTGCTAAAGTCTATATTGATATCTATTTTCCTGTTTTCTAAATTATAGTAAATTAATATAAAGAATAGAACGTACATATGCCTGCGTCGCCCCTCTCGTCAATGAACTCCCCAGCCCTCCGATGGGTGACCAGGAAGACGGTCACCATGTTCGGGTCCTCACCCTTTTTTACTTGTTAAATATATTATCTATTATCAGTATTAAACATTCTATCAAACTATATATAAATTAATATCCGTCATAGGAAACATACCAGACGACGAAAATGCTCCGTCATCGGAATGGAGCCACCACACCACTTACCGGCACTCGACCGCGCCACCTTGGCCTTCTCAGACCGCTCCTGGTAACTGCGCTCGCTGAATCTAGCCTTCATCGCAGTCCACTGCTCTGGCGTAATCCAACCCTGGATCGGCCCTCCAGAGCGATCACGACGCTTCTGGTCGTCGATCGCATCACGGATGAGCTTGGCTGCGACGGCAGAAAATTGGCCCTCGATCCTCGCCACCCTATGGTGGATAGAAATAGGTCCTCTACAAGAAGTAAAATATAAAAGTTTTATAATATACACAAATGATTATTAAAATTTAAAAATAAACAAATTTTTTACCATGAAGTGGACGAACCAAAAGGCCTTCATATCTGCGGGAGCATCTGAGTAGTTAATCCAAGCCCCACCATAGTTCTGCCTCAGAAATGTCCCCAGCTGTCTCTGTACTGCCGAAGGCCGATATCTATACAATAATAATTTTAAATGAATATATGTACATATAATCAATTGAGAAATATATATTAATTAATTAACTTACTTCATAGGCCCGTCCGTCCAAATCTCCATACGCGTCTCGTCCGGGGGAGCGCATGGAGGGTCGCTCTCACCTCCTGCCTGGACAGGATCAGTCTGATCGTCGTCCTCCATATGCTCGGCGTCGGCTCCCCCTATAGAGCCGTCGACAGGAGGAATGCTGGACGGGAGATCAGGGATGCTGGACGCGGGATCGGGAAGGCTGGACGACGAGGGAGGTCGGCAACCTGCTGGACGCGAGAACAGGAAGGCTGGACGACGAGGGAGGAGTCGACAACCTGCTGGAACTGCCCTGTCCTGGTAATGGACCGGGAACAGAACGGTACAATGGCGTATTCGGAGATGAGGATGAGGGTACGGAACTGCCCTCTCCATCCCCACGCCGAGGCTGACGGGACTGGCTAATGTAAAATCCTCCGCGTCGTCCAGATGGTCTAGTCATACCTGATAATAACATATGACAATAAAACAAAAATACATATTTATAGACATCACAGATTTTTGAAAAATATCATGGTCATAGATAAAAGTGTCACTAAAGTGTCACTAAAGTGTCACAGATTTATTATTACAAAAATACATATTTATATGATAGACATCACAAAATTTAATCCTCTTCTGAAAATTCATCTAGTTCGTTTAGCTCATCTTCTTCTTCTTCTTCTTTTTCCTCCTCTACATCTTCACTTTTATCTGCATCTTCCTCTTCAGATAATTCTACTTCTTCTACACAATTAGATGTGTAATGAGGAACTTCCGTCGTGTCCACTTCTATAATATTTGTTACAAGAGGTAGTTCATCCTGTTGATAAGCTATATCGTCAACCTCAAAGGTATTTCTAGCTTTGGTCTTGCATACTGCCCACCAGTCCGACCTTGTTGTTCCCCGTTTAGGATAACTTGTGAAGTACACGAGCTAGCCTGACTTGATAGGACAAATGGTTCATAGGCTTGATATCGACGCCGATAGTTTATATCAACAAGACCGTGCTTGTCTACTTTCCAACCTTGACCTTCAATCGGATCGAACCAATCACACCTGAATAATAAAATCTTAGAAGGCTCTATTCCATAACTATATGTCAGCTCCATGATCTCCCGTAGCACGCCATAGAAATCGTTGTCCACATCAACATCTTTGTAGTTCGAAGATCTGATACACAAACAGCTGTTTTTGGTGGAGTCGAGATCCACAAAGTTGTCTCTGATCGGGCAAGTTGTTGACTTGAACCTAAACCCATTAACACAGTAGCTTGGCCATATTTTTACAGCATAAATTGGTCCCTTGGCTAGCGTTCTAATAGACTCATTATCAAGTCTTGCAGATGGACGATCGACCTAAATACCATGAAAGAAGCAATTAAGCTCATTCTCAATCAAGTGCATATACAGAAAGATAATTACAGAGTTCTCAAGTCTTACATATGCACCCAACCATGATGGAAAATAATGCCTCATTTCTTATTCTATTTCTTCTTCTGTTATGTGTGGCCTACCTGACCTCACATCATCATTAAATATGCTGAAAACAATATCGTGCAATTAATGTAATAGTATGATTCTCAACACTATTAAAATAATGTAGACGTATTATTTACTTATCCCTCTAGTTTTTCTACTTCCTCCTCGTCGCAGTTGAGTAATACATACACCTGAGCAGCCCTTAGCTCATCATTGTTCAGATATCTCTTCTTCATCTTACCCGATGGCTTTCCTGGAGCATTGAATACCTTCAGTATTGTATCATTACTTTCATGATCTCCCTCGTCATTTCTGGAAGCTCTCGTTCTATTAGTTGCATATTTCTTCTAAGTCCAACCTGGCCTTGGGATTGTCTTTCGTTTTTCCCTTTACGTCCATCACAGTATTAATTATGTTATCAAACACATTCTTCTCAATATGCATGACATCAAGATTATGTCTGATCAGATTGGTACTCCAGTATGGCAGATCCCAGAATATGCTCCTCTTTGTCCAGTTATGATCTCTACCAAATCCATCGCACTTGTACCCAGTTGTAGGATCTTCGATAGCACTTGGAAAATCTTTAACCTCCTCCCATATCGTGGCTCCGCACCACCTTGGCGGTGGATCACCCTTCTCTACAACCGCCGGCACGGAATATTTTCTGTTCCTTCTGAACGGATGATCTTTTGGCAAAAATTGCCGATGACAATCAATGAAGCACGGTTTTCCTCCGTATTTCAAGTGGAAAGCCTTACTACGGTCCATGCAATACGGACATGAGAGACGGCCATGAGTGCTCCATCCAGATAACATTCCATAGGCCGAAAAGTCGTTGATGGTCCACATAAGGGTTGCCCTCATCTGAAAATTCTGCTTCCTGGAAATATCGTACGTGTTAGCGCCTACTTCCCATAACTGATTCAACTCATCTATCAAAGGCTGTAAGTACACGTCAATGTTCCTCTTGGGATTGTTCGGACCAAGAATTATAACGGTTAGAAATATGTACTGAGTCTTCATGTACATCCAAGGCGGTAGGTTATACGGAGTGACAATCACAGGCCAGCACGAATACTGGGATCCCGAAAGAGCAAAAGGAGTAAAACCGTCAGAAGATAGTCCCAACCTGACATTACGCGGATCTGAAGCAAAATCGGGATACACTCGATCAAAGTGCTTCCACGCTTCTCCATCGGATGGGTGATCCAACACTCCTTCAATCTGTTCTCGCATGTGCCAACTCATATTTTCGGCCGTCTCTTTCACCATAAATAATCTTTGCAACTACGGCGTTAAAGGCAAGTAGTGCATTAAAACGGTCGGTCTTCTTGCACCGGTAGACCTTCTTGTACTAGTTGTCTTATAGCGATCAGCACCACAAAATCTGTACATATCTACGTCCTTGTCGTTTTTGTAGTACAGCATGCACCCATTGCGACAGGAATCGATTTTCTCGTATCCCATCCAGAGCGATCTCACCATCCTCTTAGACCGGTAGAAGTCTTTAGGCAACATAGCACCCGCCGGTAAGATCTCTATAATCAACTCCAACACTCGGTTGTAGCATTCTTGCGACATGTTAAAATCTGACTTAATGTTCAACAATCTTGTAACTACCTCCAACGGTGAATGATCCTCACAACCAGGATACAATGGAGTCCTTGCATTCTCCAGCAACTCCATGAACTGTGCAGCATCGGTGTTCGGTGCCTCCTCAGGTGCATCATGAACGAAACTAGGCCCCGCAGCGTCGAAAACCATATTCACGCACCCGTCGTCGTATGCATGATTATCTGAAACAAAATTAGGTCCCGCATGCATATATAGCTCAACATAAGGCTCCGGCTCTGATGCTAAAGACACAAGTTCTCCGTGTGCGGTCCACTGATAGTAATTAGGCGTGAAACCCCTCGAGTACAAATGATATGTCACTTCTACTTCTGGATAATATTTTACGTTATGATATTTCACACACGAACACTTAATTTTGGTACCGTCCATGTACTGAGGGAACGCCTTAGCAAACTGCAGGAACTGCTCTACTCCCGCTATGTATTCATCCCGCACACCACACATATCATCAGGATGACGATTGACATCCATGAACGATTTCGCAAGTAGTAATTCATACCCATTTGGAAATAATTTTGCAAAGATGGACACACATTATCCAACAGGCACAAATTCGTATATTATGTCTTATTAGGGACACACATTAGTAGCGGATAGTTACTAATATCAATGATATGCAATCTAGGTCAAACTAGGTTGTACTAAGTCAAACAAAGTCAAACAAGGTCAACCTAAGTCAAACAAAGTCAAACAAGGTCAAAGTAGGTCAAAGGTTGACCTATAGTTGACTTTGTCAACTCTTAGTCCAATCTAAGTCAAATATCCTATTTCTAGTCATTACCTACCAAGGTACCGTTTACCTTAACGCTATTGGTATCCCAATACCAATACCTTAAGTTGGTACCCTTTACCTTATCGCTATTGGTACCCTTTACCTTATCGTTATTAGTTAATAGTCAATTCAATTTCAGTTATTCAAGGGAATCAGTTGACACATTCAGTAGATTTATCTCAGGAATAGGAAAACCAATCTCAGTCCTATTTACAGTTTAAGAAAAATGAAATCTACAAGGACTGTTACTCAAATAGACCACCTGTTGACTGATACAAGAATACCTATCAACAAAAGCCCCAAACTCGAGCCACACTCCAAACACTGACCCATTTATGAAAATAGGACTGAACCTGTGTGGCATGGACTGATGCATGGTAGGTAGGTGACTAGACACTTGATGTTAGGGACTGATACTCAAGTATTTAGTCAAGTGACCTCAGGAACTGAACTCATATTCAATAGGGGACTGAACTAACCAATAAGCAATTTGGGGGCTGAATAATTGATTCAAAACTGATTTAAGGACAGGCTGGACATCTAAGTTGATAACTAATGTCGATGTGCAAGGGTGGAATGAACTAAAAAGGTAATCCTTCAACCAAACAATACCTAATCTATATGTCAGTCATGGGACTGAATAACTGAATACAAGAAAAATAATAGGACTGGAACTAAATAAATGCGTGGACTGATATAAAGAGATAATATGGACTGCAATATGCCAAGCAAGACTGATACACATAGTGATACCAAATGGATATGAGACTGAATATTACACTGTGGTAATCCCCCAAACTGGACTATACAGTGGTAAATGCTAACATGTGGATCAAATGTGGACTGTTCAAAGCTCACTGACTGAACAAAGCTAAGGGATTGAATCGATATAAAGGCAATGGACTGACCTACTAAGAGACTAACAATGTATACATTCACACTTACAAACTTGAGTCTATATATATACAACGACTGGACAGTCATACATGGTTGATCACATATGGAATAAACAGCCCACACAAATACACACCCACAGTCCACTTAAACCACAAATCCCCCAATCAATAACTACTTCTATTATACTCTTGTATGCTAGATTATCATACCAATGCTAAAGCTATAGCAAAGCACTCCTAAACTAAAGGTTAAAATTTGAATTTAGAGCATTGATGCTCTTTGAGTCATTTTGACAAACACTTGGCGTGCATATCAATGTTTGTGTCTGCGTGTGTGTATGTGTGTGTGTGTCCGTGTGTGTCCGTGTCTGTGTGTGTGTGTGTGCATGTGTGTCCGTGTCCGTGTGTATCCGTGTGTGTTCGTGTGTGTGTGTGTGTCCGTGGGAGAGGAGGAGGAAGGAGAGGAGTTAGGTTAGGGTTTACCTGAGGAAGAGGAGGAGGAGGAGGTTGGATTGGGGGAGGGGGAGCTCGAGGAGGAGGATCTCGAGGAGGAGGAGCTCGCCGGAGGGGGAGGGAGTCGCCGGGGAGGAGGGGGTCGCCGGGGGGGGAGGGCACTGACAGAGGGGGAGGGAGTCGCCGGGGGGGGGGATTGGGGGGGAAAATTAAAATTTTCGGGGGTTTTCGAGTGAGAGTGAGGGTGAAAGAAGGCAGCGGCGTGCCCTAAGTAAAATAACTTAGCGATGTCACGTGTTGACGTCGCTAAACGTCGCAACCATGGCGACATATACTTATAATATGTCGCTGAACGTCGCTATTCAGCGATGTATTATACTCCTGTCGCAGAACTTCGCTAGCCAACGACGTTTTGCGACGTTTTTATAAAAAAGTCGCTACTGGCGACGTAATTTCTTGCCGTCGCTACATTACGTCGCTATTTGATGATATTTTAGTAGTAGGAGGTCTGGTACCATCAAGGTGTACATCCCTCACTTCCTCATCGGAAAAATGAGGAACAGACACGAAAAAGTCACACCCATCCACCCTCGCCAGCACCCTCCGACAAGCTGGCATAGTACTGTATTCCCAAGGTTGGTGATGGCATTGGAAAAGGAAGGCGTCTTCGTCTGTAGCATCTTCCGCTGTTCCAGATCCTATCAAAGACTTGTAGTGCATCAACAACCACCCCATCAAATAGTGGTAAGGTAGCTCTATGCGCTCAAAGTCCAGCGTCTTCTTGCGGGCAATAACCTTGGACGAGAATGCTCGAAGACCATAGTGTATGCTACACACCATAGCCGGAGAAGAGCCAGTCTAACTCCAAATACCAGCTTAACGGCAGGAGAATGAAATGGCGGCTGATCCTCTCGATAGAACCTGCCCCCCCCGAGACTACACAGTTCCGTAGCCTTATCATCAGAAATCCAGCCAGGAGCGCTTTCTCAGACATCTGTCTAGTACCGTAGTAAAAATAGCTAAGAGAGTCAGTTTGACTCCCGAATATGTCGCTAGTGGACCAAGACCTCTTGGCGCTCGACATCAGGTCCTTTATCTCTCCCTGGGTTTGAGGGGTTCGAGGAATAACCTCGCCAGAAGGGCTAACTTCAAAAAGATAATTGACCCAGGATGTGGTGTAGGGAGCGTTCCCTTCCGAGCTATTATCCTTTTTTATAGCCATCTGGTGACAAGTACTATGATGGTATAGCAACTCCTGGTACACCACAACAAAACCTGGGAGTCGTCGGTTCAGGTCCTCGAACTCCTCGTTCGATGGGGTGTACACCTCGAAAGGCTCATTCCCCTACGGAAGCTTGGAGACAGTATACATCTCATGGGGAGCAAACCCCAACTTCCCTCCGGTGCAAAGAACGTCCCCTTTTGCCGGTTATACATCTCCAGGAGCGCCAAGAACAATAACTTATTGATAGGAAGCCCGTGACAGGTGCCCCGGATGGCATGATAGAGTCCTACCTCCCGCAGGAATGTCCCGTAGGTCTGCAGAACCCAAGTGGTCAAGTGGGCCCACGTAGAAGTGGGGTTTATCCAGTTCAATGCCAGTCTGCCAACGGGATAAGATTTTTTGCGAGCAAGCCAATTCAGGAATGTATCAGCTTGAGTGAATGAGACGTTGGGACCATATAGGTTCATGAAAGTACCTGGGGCCAGTCCTATCATGTACCGGAGGACGGAATCCTTACCCGCGTACGCTGACCTAATGTTCGGGTTATAATGGATGTCGTCCATCAACATCCCTGATTGGGTAGGAGTCAAGTTACACACCATCTTCCTGTCCAACAATACCATATTGAACCACGACAGAGGATAATGACGCTCCATGAGAGGAATATGGATCACCATCCCATCCAAAGTAAAATCCCAGTTCTCAGAGATCTCTAATACTCAGGGATTCTTTATGATTAAAGCGTCTCCGAAGAGGAATGAGGGATTCAGGTATGATCCATCAAACTTCCCGGAATTCATCATGGCACGGAGATAATGGAGGGTCTGATTCCCGATGGCGTTCAACCTCCCCGAAGGCTCATTAGCAGGAAATTGATTCAGCACATACTTAACTAAGTCATCAAGACGCACGCCCAAGGCAAACTGATTCGAGCCTACTAGGAGTTCCTCCGCAGGATTTACTGGCAGATTCACTGAAGAAGAGACGAAAGAAATAAGATTAGAGGACAGTCAAAACAAAGAAGCATTTGAAAGATCATTTAAGTCTATGCGGATCGAGTCGTCACAGCCTCATGCGGCTCAGAACCATACGAGTCCATGCGGTTCGGTTCATCATAGCCTTATGCGGCTCCGAGTCAGACGAGTCCATACAAATCAAGTTCAGATGAGCTTATGAAGCTTCTGCGGTTTGAGTTCGTAAGGGCCTATGCGGTTCAAGGTTCACATGGACTCAACAGACAAACCTAGACACTGATGCGGCTCGGATTCAAGTGAGACTATGCAGTTCAAAGTCCACGCAGGCTCATGCGACCCTGAACAGACAGACTCATGCGGCTATAAGCAGATGAGCTTATGCGGTTCAAAAGTGAACTACGCTCATGCGGCTCAAACCGAAAATATATATGCGGTTCCGATCGAGTATGACAAACCCATGCGGCCTCCTGGACGAAGTGCTTATGCGGTCATATCGACGAACCTTGTATATACGGCTTGTGCATAAATTATACAGCAGAGCCATGGCAGTTAGGGTTCTAAAGCAATGCCCTTACCGGCGATAGGTGGATGAACGTCGGGATGAACAGAGTGAACAGCGGCTGGCGGAGGAGTGGCCACGTTCGTCGCTACAGTCACCGCAGAAGCGACCGCCTTGCCCTTCGCAGCCTTCGATGCAGCAGCCTTCTTGGGAGCCATAGGTGCTTGGGAGAGAAAGGAGTTAGAAAGATCGAAGAAAGCAAAGGAGATTCCTTGGAATAAATGTGTTCCTATTTATAGACAAGGAAGGGACGCCTCGATCCGCGTGCAATATGATGACCGACTCTTCAGTCATCGAGGCAAAACGGCTGAATAATAGCCTAACTCTTGGGATCCTGGCCCAAGAAAGCGGCTCTTAAAATCTGCAGCAAATCAAGAGCATTAAATGCAGAAGATTCACAGAAGATTTGCACACGTGGCAGGAAGACGTGGCAAGAGGCTCATGCGGTCAAAACAGCCAATGCGGCTCAGAGAGTTCTGCGGTCGAGATAATCATACGGCTGGTCAAATCCATGCGGCTAGGACAGAATGCATCCATGCGGCTCTGGCATAATCATGCTTCTTATTCAAAGTATTTCAATTTTGCAAATTGAAAACATTGAATGGGGTCTTGTAGAAGCATGAAAAAGAAGAGAAAAATGATCCATGCGGCCAAGGAGCCGCATGCGGCTCAGGAGTCCCATGCGGCTCAAATACATAGGCAGCTCGAGTGGACTCCTTACGGCCAGCAGCGGAAAGCCACGTGTCTTTTTAGAACGGCTGTATCCAGCGTCATTCAAACGCAATTAATGCTCTAACGGCTGACAATTAATGCTCTGACGGCTGACAGCTGACAGCTGACAGCCCTGACAAAAAGTAGTCATGATGACTGACACAAGAGCAATATCTTCCTAGGGAACTAGAAAAATCTTCACAACTTCGAGGCTAGTTTATGCAGCCAGTCTAGACGAGTTCATGCGGCCAGGGTAGAGAAACCTATGCGGATCAATCATGAAGGTCCCTCCATGCGGCTCGGCCATGAAGAAATCCATGCGGCTCGGCCATGAAGACTCTCATGCAGCTCGGCCATGAATGTAATACCTGTGGCTCGTATTACGTATTTCTGGAATACGTGTACGTATTTATTCTTGTATTGCATAATTTTCTTGCTTAATTTTCTCCCTGGGCTGGTTTATTCTCGGTTTGGGTTGGCTTGGTTCGGTTTGGGATTGCTCTTGGTTCATCATGAACCAAGGGTGAACCCCCTACCTACCACCACCACTCATATTTATTACCTATTCTTCTCTCTCTTCATTAATCTCTTCTTCCTTCTCCATTAAACTCACCACCAACCAAGAACACCCCTTAGGCAAGTGCAACTTGCTTCCACAAGAGAACCCATTTTTATTGTTCCATTAGCTTCTCCTCATATTTCTAAGACACATTAGAACTTGTCATTTTCCATTTTGAGGCTTTAATTTTTGTAGATCTAAAAATTAGTTATTTTTGGATTTTGGTGGTTTTGATCTATCAAACTTCTTTGTTTTCAAGTTTTGATGGTTCTATGTTGTAGAGAATTTTATTCTACCCAATTTTGACCTTTGAAAAGTTGGATTTGGACTTATTTTGGCCAAGTTATGAACTTTTGAAGCTTTGGGTTCAACCATGGAGTTCTTGCTGATTTGGAGAAGACAGTGAGCAGTACGCGAGCTTTTTAGCTTGTGTCACTGAGCTGCGCGCGCTCTTTAGTGCAGCGCAGTTTAACTCATACGCTGCCTTGGTGAGGAGTCGTATGGAGTACATACGCTGCCTTGATGAGGAGTCTTATGGACCTCTACGCTGCATTGATGAGGATCGTATGGACCTCATAGGCTGC